>CM034463.1:1827008-1905127 GCA_019925255.1 Litchi chinensis
TTGATAGTAACGAAGGTGTTAAAGATCTAGGAATATGATGACAAAGGTAGCATAATTAAAAGCTCTGGTCATCATGGACTTAGTGCTTCTATTAGGAGGGCTACGGATTACGGATGGCTGGTTTAGTGTCCTATGTCCTGAAATTTTGAGGTATGAGACTCATTGATACTTTGATTAACAATCTGAACTTAATAATTTGTAGATGTTCTAAAATTTGTTACATGTAATTGAGGCAGCTTTAGTTACATGTAATTGAGGAGCCAGGCCTCAGTTTGTAAGCCATCACCATTCACTAACATGTAATTGATCTATAGGCACATTGCGCTAACTTAACCTTATATATGATCTAACTGCACTCAATCATTTAATTACACAATCTATCTCTTTCATCCATTGATTAATGACTTTAGTTAAAAATTGTTAGAATAAATTATGATATTTCAATTTAAGCATATAATAGATGAAGAAAATACAATTCATTGTTCAATTAAAATCCATCACATCAACTCCAAAAATATTGCCTAAAAAAAAAAAAAACTCTCAAACTATTCAAATAACTATAAAATCAAAACTAATTAAATCAAATTTTACATGAATTAAAATGAAATTTCCAATCAAATAAGTAAGAGTCAAACTCAAAGTTTACTTGACTTATATAACCATAAACTTGAGATATAAATATGCAAAGAAAAGTGGAGAAAGTTGACGTATCATATAATTTTAGTCTAGTCTTCACGTTTTCGTCTCTTTTGACAAGAAAATTTCGAGCTTTTACCATCTGTAACGTTACTGTTCAGATAAACAAAACATGAAAACATGAAATCAATTGACTGTTGAAAGAAATAAACTTATTGGGATGGTAATGATACATTAAAGAACTGTAGGAATATCAAACCTGGTTATGATTTTTGATTTGCTGACCAAGCTTATGTATCAAATCATTGGACTGCTCCAGTTCCTGCACCCCAAAATGAAAAACTTTCTTTAAGTTAATAAATTATTGTATGTTGAGCCATAACATTCTACTTAACTTGAACAACTAATAGCGTGCTCATAACAAAGGCACATATAAACCAATAGTAAGGATCCAAATTTTATATACGGCTGTCAAAAGTTCACTGCTTTACGATAATTATCCTCTTCGTTGGAGTTATTTTCAACATGGCGTTCTGGAATAGTCTCTATAGTTTCCTTAAGAGTTTCATCAACAGGTGGAACAATCCCGCATAACTGCTTTAATTTCATCACGAGATGATAAAAAAGCCGCTGACAAGTGACAAAACAAAAACATCATCCGGTATTAGTTGTAGCTATAATTCACAAAGGCATATTGATTAAAGCAAAATCCTCACAAGAGTCCATTACGTTGTATGTTCAGCATCATATATAAAATTATGCATATTGATAAGGTCTCTCCCTTAAGAACTAGTCCAAATCTTTTCTTAAGGACATTCTATCATACTAATAATAATTAACAGGAAATACATCATTCAAAGTAAATTTAATGTCTTACCATCAATAAAATAAATAATACCTTGATCTTGAAGAGGCATGCTTTTGTCCCTTCCACTATCTTATGCACTATGTATAGCACAGCCACAGCAGTCAACAAAGTAGCTACGAATGCCGTTCCTACAGCATCCGTCTTAATTTTCGACTTTGCATGTGCACAGTAAAAACAATCACACCTAGTAAGGATACAATCACTCCTAGAATGGAGAGAATCCGACATCTCTGCCTTTAGATTTTGTTCTGAACTAGTGAGAGCAGCAATCTCGTTCCCTATTTTTATTAAAGGAGCAACAATCTTATTCTTGCTTGTTGCACCTAAAGTCCAAGTATTCAGCCTACCATCAAAGCATCTGCTAAATTTGACAGAGTTATTGTAAAAAAGGTTGATATGAGGGCTTTCATTCCGCTTCGACAAAAGCAGTGAATTTGCTTTCACAATTGCAGCTGTTGCCATGACAAGAATTAGATAATTGTAACTAGGTCAGATATAGGGAATTTGGTTATGTGGGGCTAGATTGTCAAGTCTGATGATTAATATAATATTAGAACCCTCGCACATACAACTAGGGGTGCATACAGGTCGGGTCGATTTTGACTATGAAAAACCAACTAGGTCCGACATAATCGATTCGGTTTGCAGATGAACTACACCAAAACTTCAGGGTGGTTCCAGCTACCAGAAAATTACTGCCGAAAATCAATAAAATCACGTTCACACAGCCAAAAAGAAGACAAAAAAAAAAAAAACGAAAACCAAAAAACAAATCAAATTAGTTATTGAGATTAATCAGTTCAATCATAGAAAATCAAGTTCAAATAACAAGATAAAACAAAAATAAAAAGTCAGATATTACACACTTCCGTAATCGAACGGTCAACGGAGACAAGAACGACGAACGGCGAGGGCGAGCGTCTAGGCGGAGTGAGTGGTGCAGCTGAGTTGGGTGTGGTGGGGTGTGGGGGTCTGTTGTGTCGGCTGTTAGGGTTAGAAAAATGAGTTTATAATACTGCGATAATCCCACTGTACCCCTCTATTTGACATAATCACTGATTTACCCCTATAGTTTTTGGGAATTCCATTATACCCCTACCATTGGTATAATTACTGAAATGATCAAAATGACCAAAATATCCATATAATTTTTTTTCTTCCACATTAACGGTCAAACTTTGATGTTCAGTGTCAACTTTGATGACTAAGGGTTTTTTGAACGTTTTCATAAATTACATAAGTATTTGATTTATATCATAAACCAATAAAGGGATATTAGATTTATAAAATTCTGTGGGATTTTGACATTATGTCAAATTATAGAGGAGAAAATAAGATCATCCTTATAATACTCATTTATCTTTTTTCAATAATTAGTTTTTGTCCCGTTGTCATATTCATTGACCTAAAGTGATTTAAACATTTGATCATAATTTGATCCCTCCGAAATTTTAAAAATCAAAACCAGTTTTCTGGTTTGGTTTAGCTCGTGTTAAATTGATTTCGATTTTTTTTTTTTTTTTTTTATCTTTTGCCAATCAAGAATACGCAAATAAGTAACTTCAAATTTTAAATTGTACATCCACACTAAAGATATTTTTTTACTTATACATATAAGCATGATAATTTCATTATGTAACTCATCTTGTGTTTATTCTTCTCTATTTGATAGTAGTGAATTTCATTACATAACTTTTCTTGTAAGACATTAAGAATTGTGCATTAAAAAATGATTTTGATGTTTGTGGCATCAACACAAGTTAGCAAGACATCCCGACAAAGGCCATGAAGGTGGTAGGGTTTCACTTCGACCTCTACATAAATTGTAAAAATTCATCTAGATCTTTAACAATACATAGTGCATTCACTATTAGATAGAGATGTTTCTTTACTTTAATTGTTTCTCCATGCTTCTTTCTTTCCATATCCATCCGGAAAATTACACAAAGAACTACCAAAATTAAAGCAACAAACAGAAAACACAACACTTGATTAAGCATTGATCAAACTACTTCCTACTAACATATAGTTTTTCCCTGAGACAACCATTAATAAGTCATACTAAGTACCCATGCATTGTTTGACAAATTCAAATGAAAACCAAAAAGCGTGAAGAATATCAAAAGATCCCATGCATTGTCAAACCTGAAGATCGACTTAGTAAACTTTATACCAATGGATATATGAATGAGTTTTAAATTTATACAAAAGGGGATTATATTATTAAATAAGCATGTAGTACTTAGGAAAACAACCAAAACAACGTGACTAAGTCTTACAGAGGCAAAGATCTATCTGCGGAGCATAAAAGGTTGTTTGCTTTTTTATTTGAAGACTGAATAATAACTGAAATTTGAAATTTGAAAAACATGTTTTTTTTTTTTCCTTCTAATATCTTAATATACATATTGATTGTTTGTTTTTTTTAAGAGAAATACATATTAAAACAAATACTTTTACGTATATATTCTTATAACTAATAATTGTTATGTATTTTTATTTTAAATTATATATGTAGCAAAAAATAAATAATTTAATAAATTTGAACCAAATTTATTTATATATTTCTAATTTTAAAAAATGGTTTTAATTGATAATAATAAATATATATTGTTTTAAAAACCCTAAACATCTCATTTCAAATTTTATTTAAAATTTAAACTTCCGTTAATATAGTAATTCTGCGTAAGACTATATTGTTTATCTTTATTTAAATATATAAATTTAATTTACTCTATTGTAATAATTAATCATATTTTAATTATAAATAAAAGTATTATTAATATATACATAAAGTATTTTAGTTTTTGTTAAATAATTAATTGTTAATTGTTTGTATCATATTAAATTAAATTACATAATAACTAATAGTAAAAAGTATAAATATCAAATTACTAGTTTTCAGTCAATTTTAATTTTTAAAAACAAATAAGATTAATATATATTCAAGAGTAAGAGAAAATAAAAACAAACAAACAAACATGTCACTGGATTTAAGATTTCTATTACTATTCAGTTTTCAGTAACTTTCAATATTATTCAATTTTTGGACAAAAAAAAAGTGACCCCTTCATCACTTAATCACATTTAAATTATTTTCTTCCATAACTATCATTCTAAAATATAACTATTTTCAATCTTATATTCATTAATATCCTACAAATTATCATTTTTCATATTGTTATTAGTTACTTAAATCTTTATATTTGTATAGCAATTTTAACGACATGTATTTTATAACTTGAAAAGAATGTATAAGCTATGTGAAATATTTTCTTAAACTATTGTTGTTTAATATAATATATATTTATTGTTATCAATGAAAAGTACATTTATGTGAAATCAAAAATAAATAGATAAATTTGGTTGGGATTTATTAAATGATTTGTTTTTTGCTACATATATACTTTAAAATGAAAGTAGATAGCAATTATTTATTAGTTATTGTTATGAAATAAAGCCTAAAAGCATTGGAATTAGAACATGTTATGAGAAAAAAGCTTAAAAGTAATGAACAAATAATAGAGAAAAGGGAAAACATAAGAGAAGGAGTAACCTTTTTATTCTCTTGTTCAATAGTGTATCAAACACATTCTAACATTCTATATTTATGGGCAAAGAGTCATAGAAACCATAGAAAAAACGTAAGTTACATATGACATTAAGGCACTAATAAGGAGAGCATTATTGATGAAGGTTGTGGAATATCAAAGGTGGCATCCATTAATTTATAACACTCCCCCTTGGATGTCCACCGTAAAAGAATATATCTCGTTAATAAACCTTACTAGGAAAAAATCAGGGAAAAAAAAGTGTATAATTCTTATAGGATTTCCATAAAACCTGTCTCATTAAAAACCTTACCAGAAAAACCTAATGGGAAAAACATGGCTAAGGGAAAAAGAGTGCAGTACACGATAGTCTTCCCCTTCTGTCAACACATCTTTTTTAGCAGTTTCAACAAAAATCTCTGAGTCAACACAAATAATATCCTTTGAGATTCTTCGACATATCAGTAAAACCTAGTGGGATAAAACCTAGTTAAGGAAAAAGAGTGCAACGCATATATGTCCAAAAATAAAGAATATTCTTCACCTAAAAAATATACAATTATCACTCTTGTAATTCCTCAAAGATATAAAAAATATATTTGATTATATTCCAATATCTTTGAGTTTGTGTAGAATTAAATCTTGCCAAAAGATTTACTGAAAGTGCAATATCTAGTCTTGTGCATTGTGCCAAGTATAATAAAGCACCAATGGGATTAAGATACGGTACTTCTAGACCAAGTATCTTTTCACCATCATCTTTTGGTTGAAATGGATAATTCTTTGGGTCCAAAAAATGAATATCATAGCAATACTTAAGGGGTATACCTTATTCATGTTGATTCTTTGTAGAATCTTTTTAACATAAACTAATTGATGGATTAGTATTCCCTCTTATTTGTGCTCGATTTTCAGATCGAGACAATAAATTGTTTTCCCAAAATCTCACATCTCAAATTATCTTTTCAAATATTTAGTAGTTCTTAAGAGCTCTTCAGAAGTTCCAATTAAATTCATGTCATCGATATATATTGCCACAATTGCAAATTCAAATTTTAATTTCTTTAAGAATACACATGGACATATAGGATCATTCATATTTCCTTTCTTTATGAGGTCTTCACTAAGATGATTATACCATATTCATTCGGATTGCTTTAAGCCATATAAAAACTGTTGTAACTTTATTAAATACAAGTTACGCGAATTTGAATTATATGCTTCCAACACTTTAAATCATTCAGGAATTTTCATGTATATATTGGTATTTAATGACCCATATAAATATGTTATTACCACATCCATATGACACAAAAATCAAAACGAAATCGTGTTCATTACAGGTGAATATGTTTCTCCATCATAGGTGGATATGTTTCATCTTATTATGTTTTCATACAAATATTCATTTATATCCAACAGGTTTGATGTCCTCAGGCATCTGGACTATTGGTCCAAATACAATATGTTTGGCTAATGAAGTCAATTATGCTTGAATTGTTTCTTTCCACTTAGGCTAATCTTACCTTTTTCAACACTCATTGATACTGTGTGATTCATGATCATCATTTATAATCTCAATAGCTACCGTATATGCAAATAAATTGTAAATGATGATTTTATCATAACTCCACAGTTTTCCAAAAATATTTTCAAATATCTTTTCAGGAGATTGTACCGCTTCAGGGATACTATCCTTTAAAGGTGTTGTTATTTCTTGTCATATAAAATCAACTATGAGATAATTTATTTTCACATCATCAATATTGAGTTTTTGCAATACCCTTTGAGATATAATTATATCTCACTGTCTTAATTTTTATATGAGTAATTATTTTGATCAAAACATATGACCTCTTCAAGCGTCCATATGACAAGTTTAATATAACTATATAAATATAGCTCTGCTTTTGTTTTGATCAATAATTTTTATGTCGACATTTATCTATAATATATTATTCAATATTCTCATCATTTTTTTGTAAATATGCAGAGCAATAAAATATGATATCTCAATTTTTTTTAAGTTTTTAGTACACATACCTCTTCATAGATTACTGTAAACTTTCATATATTCTTAGGGTAAACTATAATATTAATAGTTTGAGTATATACACTTTTTCATATGAAATTAAGATCCCTTTTGTAAGTATCATAGGGGGAGACTACATAACTTTGTTTATTGTTCAAAAAGTTCTATCTCTTCAAAAACATTTAACTTTACAAGAGCCATTATTTGTATGATGAGGATTACATATAGCTTGAGCATAATATTTAAAATGATCATCATCTTTCATTGTTTACTTCATTACAACAAAATTTACTTTCCACACTTACGTGTATAATGAATGATTTATTTGTTACCATTTATATAAATTGTTCTTCAGAAACAATCACCCACGTTAATATATTAGCAATGAGTATTAAATCATTCGGAATATGTGATTTTCAAGGAAATGATTTTTTGAACTTCAGGTCACATGACTTATACAGTAATCGTCATAATGAATTATGTATATCAATTGTAATTTCATGTCGTAAGTTTTGTAAGTTTATCCTTGTTCTCCCCCTAATGATGAGAAAATTAATATTTATTGACCTTATTTTGTTTTCCTTTATGGATTTATTTGCATTATTATAATGTCATTTTAGGACTTATTTATACCATCTTACTATCCTTCAGAGATATATTAAACTATCATGTTATTCTTTAATGACTAAAATGTCATATATTGTCCTTCAGAGACCAAAATGTAATATCAATTATTATTCTTCAGGGACATTTACTAGGTAAGAATCTTCAGGTTCTATAATGGATATTCATATTACTTTCAATAATTTAATGCATTATTTTCTTTGTATTATTGGATGAAAAACTACCTTTGATTCATTACAATTTTTTGTTATATTGTACTTATGATAGTTTCAATCATAAAATATATTTTGGCATATGATAGTATAAATAATATAATATTAATTCTGCAATTCACATGAATCTCAATATGATGTTAATTAAAAATATATGAGTTCATAGTCATAAATTGAATATATAAATATCAAAAATTGATTTCGGATGTGATGTTATGAAAAGAAAACAAATAACAATTCAAACATAATATATGTTATTATGGTGATTTGCATATTTCAATGTCAAACAATACATAATGGATGAGAATAAAATTGAAGCATTGACTAAATTTTTCGTATATATATTTATATAATGTATATCTAAATCAATTTCTTCAGGATCTATTAAAGTAATAAAGTGTCACTTATACAATATTGTTGTTCCTCACTTTATAATATACAATTTGCTCTTCTGGAGCCTTTATATATAATTGCTAAAAGATTAATATGATATTTATGTACATTTAAGGTATATAACTATTGTATTTTCATATTTCGATTTTGGTGGTTAAAATTTATTATGATCACCGAGACTTTATTGACCTCAAACACCGCTACAACTATTAGATAATTTAACATTCACTTCAAGGAATAATATTAATTAATTTAGCAATGTGAGATAAATAGTTTTCACCCATAATCATTAACATTGCTACTTCAAGAGCAAATTTGAAGTACAAAGGGTTTCAATCATCCGACTTCATTATTTGGTGATCAAATATATATATCTTTAAAAATCTTTTATCAAAAGATATACACATTGTAATCCTTTAGATAGATTACAGTAAATTAATGAACAATTCTTCAAAATAAAATTACAATGAATTATCATGAATATTTAATAATCAATTAAGACATAAGAATATATATATATATATATATCATGTACAGTTTTTGCATCATGTTGTTCTTCTTAAACAACTAAAGCTTCAAGCTATGATATGATTGTGTTCCACAAATACATGTCTAATCTGATAGTAACTTAAAACTTTAAGTTTTGGTAGAATTGAAATTGAAATTCTTATCTAAATTACATCAACAACTATAATTAGTTTTAGAATTTCAGGTTCTAAGTAAATTACAATCATACCTTAATTTTATGATATATTATATAAGACCCCAAACAAAATCATTATCAGAAAACTTAATAGCAACCACTGCATAGTTCTTATATCTAGTAGCTCATACTACTATTAGGCCCATGCCATCACCGAAAAGGTGATGACTTAACAATAACACCTACAGATTTTAACCGTATAACATGAGACATAGAATTGTTATATATATATTTACCCGATCAAGTAATTAATATTAAATACATAAGTATGAAAATACATACCTCAATGTGTTAAAATCCATAAATAGAAAATAGAATACTTTAAACATAATTACGAACCTAAATTTCACAATTTATTTATGTTAAAATCATGAACAAAAGTTAGTATAAAATATCTTTAAGTCTCTACTTACTTCAAATCTACATACTCAGGTTCAAAAAGCGTTCTTTTTGTATCAATTCAAATTGATTTAATTTTTCTCAATCTTTTTCATTTGTAATTTTAAAACTTCTTGTTTCAAAATCTAAATAAATTATAATCTAGAATAGAAGTAAAGATTTGAAACTTCAGGTTTTGAGATCCAAATAAAATTGAGAATCAATTTATTGAAAATATAGAACTTCTGGTTCTAAATTTAAAATAAAATATAAAAATTTGGATTCAATTCATTCATCAAAAATCCAATCAATTAAAGTGAATTTGATGGAACCATTATGTTATATGCAAAAAGTAAGAACATAACATCACAATGATCTTTGTTTATTTAATTTTTCATAACCCAAAAGAGCCACATTTCTTTTTGTGTATATGTATATACATAATATTGGCTTCAAACACAAAGAACAAATTTGTGTATTTTATTGCCTTTGGTGTTTACTTAGATCCACAGTCAAAAGTACACTCTTTCTATAGAACAAGCAAGAGTCGATTGTGTTGCTTCAGGCAACTACAATTATTTGACATATACAATTGCCAACATTGAGTGTGAAAGCCGAAAACATTTAATTAGAAATTAACTAGAATTTCATAGTTTCAAATAAATTAGCACTATAAAACTTCTAGTTTTAATAGATAAATATATTAGAATTTCTAATTCTAATTAAATTAAAAGTGTAGAACTTTTGGTTCTAAACAAATTTACAATATAGAACTTCTAGTTTTAATTAAATTGAGAATATAAAACTTCTGGTTCTATCTGAACTCTAACACTTTTAATTTTAATTTTCGCTTACAAACTTCAAGTTACAATAAGAAAGGTAGAAGGAAGATCATAAAAGATAAGGTATCAAAATATAAGTTCAATGATATTAAACTTACTTTCAAATGTAAAATATCCAAAAATAGCAATTCCCATAGCAATATTCATAAAATTATTTAAACAAACACCAAGAACATTGATATCTCATAGAGAGCAAATTTTATATATTCTCCATATAGTACACAAATAAAGAAAAGAATTTTTTTTTTTCTCTCCATACACGGAACAAAGAAAAATTTTATACAATTTTTTCTTTTCTCACTTTTTGCATCAATCAAACCAATAAAAAAAATTTTTCAATTCAATCTTTTGCATCAAAAAATGAAAATCAATTAAACTTGAAGAAAATTTTGTTTTGGATCTAATATAACATCCATTAGCATGACATGACATCTATATAAAATACATATACTAATAAGATTATTTGAATCAAATAATAGGGAGTAGATCACATGAATAAAATCTCTCATATAAAATTCGTGCTGATAACGTATTAAGAAATAAAACCTAAAAGCATTGGAATTAGAACACATTATGAAATAAAAGCTTAAAAGTAATGAACAAATAAAAGAGAAAAGGGAAAAAAATAAGAGAAAGAGTAACTCTTTTATTCTCTTGTTCAATTGTGTATCAAACACATTCTTACATTCTCTATTTATAGGCAAAGAGTCATAAGAACCATAAATAAAGGCATAAATTACATATGACATTAAGGCACTAATAAGGAAAGCATTATTGATAAAAGTTATGGAATATTAAAGAGTGATATCTATTAATTTATAATAGTTATTAGGATATAAACGTAAAAATATTTGTTTTTAGATGTTTTTCTCTTAAAAATACAAACGATTAACATACATATTTAGATTTTAGAAGGAAAAAAAATTCTTTAGGCTTCAAATTTTAGTCACTCTTCAATCTTCAATAATATTCATGATTATTTAGTTGTCAGATAAAAAAACAAACAACCCTTAACTTTTTTTTTTTTTAATTTTTTTGGGTAGTTTTAAGTGATTTGATCACTTAAAAAAACAAATAAAAACAACTTAATGGCTACAATTCAACATCACTAAGTTATAAGTGGAAAAAAATATAGCCTCCTAGTTTTTTTGGTAAACTTGGTACTTTTACCAAACTTTATTCTTAATTGATTAGGTTCTTAAATAATTAAAAATGGTTTCATTAGTTCCTTTCCTTTTAATTAAAGTTTTGACTATCAATCACTTTATTAAAATAAAAAAAATAAAAAAAAAAGACAAAAAGCTAACAAGGTAATTTTCCCTTGAACTTCAATTAAACCAACAAAATTATGATTTTTCCTTTAAAATATGTTTAAAAAATATATTAAAATTAATTTTATAAACAAGTTTAATTTTATAAATGCTAAAAATGTTTATATGATGTGTCATCTTTTAATTTTTATTAAATAAAAAATAATTTGATTTCTAAAGCTTTTAAAATTTAAATTGTTTTATAATATTTATTTGAAAGGAATGCTAAATTTTGCAAATATTTTGCCCAAATAATGTTATATGTGAGTAATCAATACCATGTAAATCATAAATAATATAATAATTAATGTGGTGTTTACAACTTATCTAAACAAAATATTTAGAAAGCCTAATATTATTCTTGTTTGGGAGTAAAATGGATCCAAGGCATGGAAGCTGCATGTGTCACCCAAATCACTCCACATGTCAACCAAGTCCTCCTCTCATCTTCATAAAAAGAAGAAACCAAGCCAGAATTGAGAGGAGACTCTCAGATATAAAGAGCTCCCTCTTTATCTATCTTTCCACGAACCCAAAAACCACTCTCTCTTTCTCTCAGATCCATAAGCTCACTTTTCACTCATTCACTCAAGAAAACACACACACAGAGTTTCATCTCTCTTTTTCTCAATCTTATAGCCCCATCTTCTTGTCTCTCTCTAAGCATCAGCATGCATGCTTCCCCAATCACCTCCAGCTCATATCTCCTCCGATTTGGTATCCCAACCCCACCAACTCCTCCATATCTCCTCTGACAACTCCACAAACCATTGACCAAATCAATAACCCATTGTGTCAAATGGCACCAACTCGATGTGCATGTCTCCACCTCATCTATTAAAAAAATGGAGATAAACACCCATTTTAAGGACCCATTTTTATTGGGTTAGAAATCCTGATTGAGGTGGATCAAGATAGATTTGTATTCACATATTCATAGGGAAAAAATGGTGCTTGAATGAATGAAAATTGAATTGAAGATTTAATTTTTAAAATGTAATTGTTGGATTAAGTGCCATGAATGTAATTATTGATTTTGGAAAATTGAAACTGCAAACTTGAATTGCAAATTTAATTTTCAAAATGTAACTGTTGGATTTAAGTACCATGAATTGCAACTATCAAATTTTGGAAATTGAAACTGTAGAATTTAATTGCAGATTTAATTTTTAAAATTATAATTGCTCAGATTTAATTTGGTTTAATGGGTGATTTTAAATTAGTTTTGTAATCGCCCTAGAGATTATAGATTGACTCCTATTCTTGAAGAGAAATATGCTAAAACAACTCTTGAAAAACAACTTCAGATCTCTCTTTTTCTCTGTATTGTATTTCTATTCGTCTACTCTAGATTAAGAGCTCTAAAGTGAAAGATTTGAATATAGTTCAGTTCGCCAGATGACTTCTAGTTTAAATCATTGTATCCTGAGAGACAGATGCTAATCTTAATAGTGTGAAGCGAATCTGTTTTAAGGACACTATAGTTCTATATAGACCTCAATTTATTAATTTTATTATTATTATTATTATTAATTTTGCATCTATTCTTTTATAATTTGTTCTAATGTCAAGTTACAATTTGTTTCTAGAAATAAGTGTAGTGGCATGGAAGTGTATGTCTAGAAAAGGTTCTGGCTAGAAGGACAAGTATGTCCATTGTAACTAACCTCTCTTTCCTGGGAATTTACTTGGTATACTATTCATGTACTACATGCACATTCTAGTATACCATTATTAGATCAAAGATAACAAAGCTTTGCCTAATAATCTTAAAATAGATTCATTTTTTTTTTAATCTCACAAATATTTTTGCAACTTGGTTTCAGACTCATTATATTAGACAAAATTTGAACAAGTTTTAGTAGGATTAATTGGAATTTGATTAGCTTGGCTATTCTAAAAAGGAAAAAATATATATGTTTTTGGGTTTGTTTCAAACACTGAAATATTTGTTTTTGGGTTTGATACACATAGAAATATATTCAATCCTTTAATTACACAATCTATTACTTTCATCCATTGATTAATCATCTTTAGTTAAAAATTGTTAAAGGTAAATTTTGATTTTTCAATTTAAGCACATAATAGATTGATGCAAGAAATAAAATTCATTGTTAAATTAAAATCCGTCACAATCAACTCTAAAAATATTAAAATAACTATAAAATAAACAAACAAATTAAATCAAATTTTACATAAATTAAAAATGAAAGTTCCAATGAAATAAATAAGAGTCAGAATCCTGAAGTTTACTTGTTTTACATAGCCTTAAACTTAAGATTTACACACACAAAAAGAAGTGAAGAAAGTTTGACATATCATATGATTTTATCTAATTTTCACATCTTGGTGTCTTTTGACAAGAAAATTTTGAGCTTTCATCAGTTGTAACATTACTGTTAGGATAAACAAAACTTGAAAATGACATCATTATAATACCTGAATGGATGTGATAAACTTAGATGCATAACTCAAATCTTAGTTTAAAAATACCTTAGAATCCTTTTTGAATTCGATCATGGACTTATTTTCAACATGGCATTTTGGAATAGTCTCTATAGTTTCCTTAAAAGTTTCATCAACAGATGGAACAATCTCACATAACTACTTTAATTTCATCACTAGATGATAAAAAGTTGGTTGACAAGTGACAAAACAAAAACATCATCTGATATTAGTTACTGCTATAATTCACAAAGGCATATTGATTAAAGGAAAATCCTTTTAATTACTCTTATAGCACAAGAGTCCATTATGTTATATGTTTAACATCATGCGTAAAATTATGCATATTGATAAGATTTTCTCTCTCTTAAGAACTAGTCCAAATTTTTTCCTAAGGAATTCTATCATATTAATAATAATTAATAGGAAATAGATCACTAAAAGTAAACTTAATGTTTTACCATCAATAAAACAAAAATAAAAAGTTAAATATTACACATTACAACAATTGAATGACCAACGGAGAGAAGGACGATGAACAGCGAGGGCAAGGGGCTAGACGGAGTGACTGGTGCAGCTAAGTTGAGTCTGGTGGTTGTGGAATGGAGTGTGAGGTCTATCATGTTGGTTGTCATTGTTAGGGTTAAAAAAATGAGTGGCTTTTTTTTTTTTTTTTGTGGGGGTAGAGGAGGAGGGGGGCGGGGGATCATAAAAAATCACTTGACTTTTGATAGATTATCCATTTTTCCTCATGTAGTTTCGTTTTTATTCAAAATACCCTATTCTATCACTCTATTAATAGAAAAGTGGAACCGACATATGCAGAGGGTAAAAAGACCAAACTATCCCCGATATGATTTTTTTAAAAAAAAATACACTAAATTAAAAATAAAAAATAAAATAAAAATGGAGATTCAAGAACTCCATCATCCTTATCTTCAACCTTAACATAGCATCTTCATAAACCAATCCATTACCAATCCACAGCAAAAACAACAAAATAAAAAATATCGTTCTTCATTCTTTATCAATGACAACAACAACAAAAAAATCAGTAGCAACAACAAAAAATGCCACCAAATCAACAACAACCTATGAATTTATACAAAATCCAAGCAAACAGTGAAGCAAACTACTAAGGAAACAAAACACAAAGCAAAGCAAACAGGCCACTCGTGTCAGCTAAGGAATGAAGACTGACATTGTAATAACTTGCTGGCAATGGTAACGGTGTGAGACACGACATGACGAAGCTTGAACGAAGTCATTATGACATTGATTTGGTTTGAGAGGGAAAGAGATGATAGAGAGAGAGATAGAGAGAGAGAGATGAGAGAGACGAGGAAGGAGAAAGGGAAGAGAGAGAAAGAAAGAGAGTAGTGCTGTTTCATTTTGTGAGGTCTAGGTCTCTGATCTCTACCATTGAAAACCTACCTAGGTCTCCACAATCGGAGACCCGGAATCAGGTGTCCATCATTGGATGATGGAGACTCAAACTAGGTCTCTATTGTCGGAGGCCCAAAACCGAGGTCTCCACCATGTCGTCATTGTCAAAAAGAGATCTAGAAAAAAAGAGAGGAAATGAGGAATTGAGAGGTAAAAATTCTTATATATTATTTTTATTTTTTATTTTTAAATAAAAATATCTTATTTTAATATTATTTATTTTATTTTATATTTTTATTATTATTTTCATTATTTTTTTTCCTCTAGAGTCAAACGATCAGTTATATCAACCTAACAGAATCTATTATCATTAGGGGTATTATCGCCTTTTTATACACCTTTAGGAAATATTTTAGGTGTTTAATTTAAAAATGAATTGCACGAAACCCCCCTAAGGTTTGCCAAAAAACAAATGAAAACATATTTATCGTTTTATTACATATCACCTCCATTCCGTTAGTCAAATTCGGTTAAATTTAATAGTTGACCAAGGGTGTTAGTCAAATGATCATTCTACCCTAAATAAGGCAAAATCCTAAAAATCATCACCAATAATATTTAAAAAATCATGGGTTAAAAAAAATATTTAAAAAAAATATTTTCCAAAAAGCTATCCTTTTGCTTTTGTTCCTTTGATTTCCCAGCGACAAGTGTGTTTCTTTCTTCCTCTTCATTATCTTCTTCTACCTTGATCCCTGTGTCAATCAAACACAAACATAAACAAACAATTATATCATATACTCAATAGGAAAGGCAAAAAAAAAAAAAAAAAAAAAAAAAAAAAAGAAAGGGAAACCAAGAGTACCCATTTTCTTTTTATTTGCTATTTTTGGTACTCATTTAGCCATACCCACTTATGATTTTTTATCTAATTTGTGTCGACAAGGAGTATACTTTTTGTCTTTTTGGGGGTTAGTTTTTGCATTTTGTAAGGGGGTTTTGGATTTAGTGGAGATTTTTCTTGTGGAAGACATGTTACTTGGGTATGATAAGATTTGTCAAAGAAGAGAAACGAGAACTGGGAAAGGAATTCCCTTCTTCATCATCTTCATCTTTTTTTTTCCCCTAAATATATTATCTCCTTCATCTAGGTATACAGATGAAGAATATTTATTCATCTGGGTCAACGAACCCGGATGAACTTTATCTGGGTTTGTCGACCTAGATAAAGAATCTACTTTTTTTTTTTTTAAAAAAAAAAAAGAAATTTAATTTGAAATGTGGGTTTTATTGCTGATTTATTATTGTTAGGTTTGAAGTTGTTGGTTTGTTGTTGATTTGTTGTCTTTGGATTGAAGCTTTGAACAGGTTTGAAGTTAAGTTAAAGCTTCGACTACAGTTAGTGGTTATGGGTTAGTGTTTGTTGATGAAGAATAGAGAAGAAGAACACTGGTGTTTTTTAGTCTGAAAAGGGATCTGGTTTTTTAAGTCGATTTTCAAGTTGAAGAAGTTGAAGATCTTCAACATGAAATTCTGGGTTCAAAACCCAGACCTCTTCAATCTTATTTTTTTTTTTTCATTTTTTATAACATTTTTAAAATTTTTATTTTTAAAACTACTATCTATCATGTGATGTGATGGATGGTGGAGAACTTTCTCTCTTTTTTGTTTTTTAAAATTCTTAATTATTTTAAATTCTTTTTATAATTTATAATTTTAAAATTAAAAGAAAATTTAAAAAATTAAAAGATAAAATTACTGTTGAGTCGTACAAGTTTGATTAACTTTAACGGAATTTGACTAATGGAATGGGGGTGTTGTGTAATAAAAAAGTAAATATGTTTCTATTTGTTTTTTGGCAAACCTCAAGGGATGTTGTGTAATTACTTCTTAATTTAAATTAATGCGGTATTTTAGATAAAAATAAAATTATATAAAAGTAAATAATAATCTATCAAAAATCAGAGGTTTTTTGAAATTATCCCTTTTTTCCCTTTATAACTAGGAAAATAAGTTTATTTTCAATAATTGGTTTCACTCGGTTTTTGGATTAATGGACCAAAATCGATCCAATCTGACTTAAACATTTGATAATAATTCGACCTAACCCGAAATTTTAAAAATGAAAATTGATTTTCTAATCCAATTTAGTTCGAGTTAAATCTTAAATTAGTTTCGATTTTTTGTATTTTATCTTTTGCCAATCAATAATTAGCAAATTAGTAACTTCAATTTTGAGTTGTATTTTTACATTAAAGATATTTGTTTACATTATATTTATAAGCATGATAATTTCATTATGTAACTCATTATGTGGAAATTTTTTCTGTATTTGATAGTAGTGAATTTCATTCTGTAACTTTTCTTGTAAGACATTGAAAATTGTGCATTAAAGAATGATTTTTATGTCCAGCCTTAGAAGGAGGCATCAACACAAGACAATAAAACATCCCGACAACGGTCATAGGATTTCACTTCGGCCTCTACATAAATTGTAAGGCTGCATCTAGATCTTTGGCAGCACGTAGTGCATTCATTATTAGACAGAGGTATTTCTTTCCTTTAATTGTTTCTCCATATTTCTTTCTTAGCATATCCATCCCAACAACAATTGCACAAGAACGACCAAAATCAAGGCAACAAACGGAAAAGGCAGCATACGATTAGACAATTATCAGACTACTTCCTATTAACATCTACTTTTTCCCCTGAGACATCCTCCAATAAATCATACTAAGTTCCCATGCATTGTTTGACAGGTTCAAATGAAACCCAAGAAGTGTGAAGAACGTCAAAAGATCCCATGCATTGTCTAACCTGAAGATCGACTTAGTCCATTTTATAATAATGCATACATAACTAAGTTTTAAAATTATAAAGGGATTATATTATCAGATAAGCATATAGTACCCAGAATACGACCAAAACAACGTGACTAAGAAAGAAAATTTAACAAAATTTTGACCGTTCGAAAACCCACAACTACAATACAATGCAAATGGGATCAGAGAAAAGTCCCTATTCTCGGACCCTCAAAAGTTGGCAATTAGTTTCCCCAATATAACAAGTAGTACAAAAACCTCACTTACAAGACCAAAAAGAACACAACAAAAAATATATAACAAAATTTGAAGACTAGGGTTAGAATGGTAAGCAACAATCAAAAGGATATGATCATGAGCATATTATGTTGAAACCTTATCCTTGTTAACCCCTGCACCACGTCGTCACATCGTTGATATATCGTAACCAAATCAACCTTCTAAACTTCTATGTTTCCAACAAAACAGTGTAGAAGACAAGTAGCTAGATGCTTCTGGCCAGATCATGGATCTCCATAAATCAGTATCCAAAATCCAAATTTATTGTTTCATGCAAAAAATGTATTTCACCCTACACTAGTTTATAGACCACTACTATACAATATAGAACTCCACATCTTCCTCCCCAGTCTCCACCCACCTACACTTCATCCTCTAAACGATTCACCCCCTCAAACCTCCCTCTCCTATTCTTATTAGCCGCCACCAAACCCTCTTCCTCCAAGTCCATCTCACTCTTCAAAGCCTTCTCACCCACTTCCTCCTCCTACTCAATTCACTCCGCTTCCTCTCCACACTCTTCACCCCAAACCTCACATTTTTCATTCTCGACCTCAACTGCCAACTTCACCACCTCCTTACTCCCTCCTCCTTAACACTCATTACAACAACATCAAAACTCCATATTCATCCTCCTTGTAAGGCGACATATCCAGCCCTCACATATTACTGTGTGAACCATTACTGTAAAATATAGAGCTCTAGCTCTTCCTCCCCAGTCCCCACTCTCTAAACGGCCCTCTATCCTCTTCTTATTTGCCATCACCAAACCCTCTTCCTCTAAACCCACCCCACCCTCCAAAGTCTTCTCACTCATTTCCCCAAAAAGCTTCCTCCTCCTACTCAACCGCCGAGTAGTTCACCAACTCCTCACTTCCCTTCTCCTTAACACTTCTAACACCAACACCAAAACTCCATTTGCTTCCTCTTTTTAAGGCAAGGCATCCAACAAATAAATAACATAAAATAAAATAAACACATATATCAATAACAGTTTAATATTATCTATTAAAATCAAAGTATACATATTCAATTTGAATTCATGAATATTCAATGGGTCTCATACAAAAAAAAAATAATAATAATAAATAAAAAATACCCACAAAATCTTCTGTGTCATTACCATAACTCATAAACAAAAACGAAAACCACCATCCACAGCCACTTCACTGTTTAACCAAAAAAAACAAAACACAACAAAACAAAAATAAACGAAAGCTCTCTCCTCCTTCGTGAACAGGCTCCTTCTTGTCGGTGTTCATCTTTTGAAGCAGCATGTAGTTCATCTTCTTCCTCATGAACAGAATCCAGAGGAGGTTCATCTTCTGAAGCAGCAGGTAGCTCATTATGATAACAATAACAGAAAATAAAGAAAGAAAAACATACTTAATATCCATGTTAACCCTTGCACTATGTCGTCATGTCCTTGATATATCGTAACCAAATCAATCATTTTATTACACAACCAGTCTCTTTCCTCCATTGATTTATGGACTTTAGTCAAAAATTGTTAAAAGTAAATTATGATACTTCAATTTAAGCATACAATAGACTGATGAAGAAAATAAAATTCATTATTCAATTAAAATCCGTCACATCAACTCTAAAAATATTATAATAATTATAAAACAAAAAACAAATTAAATCAAATTTTACATAAATTAAAAATGAATTTTCCAATCAAATATATAAGAATCGAACTCCTTAAGTTTACTTGTCTTACATAACCTTAAACTTGAGATTTAACTATGCAAAGACAAGTGGAGAAAGTTTGACATATCATATGATTTTAATCTAGTCTTCACGTCTTGGTCTCTTTTGACAAGAAAATAAATTTCAAGCTTTCATCATCTATAACATTATTGTTGGGATAAACAAAACATTAAAACATGAAATCAATTGGCTATTAAAGGAAATAAAAATCATTGGACAGTAATGATACATTAAAGAATTATAGGAATATGAAACTTGGTTATGATTTTGACTTGTTGACCAATAAAAGCTCACAAAACTTGCAAACACTATGTAGAAAATCATTGAATTGCTTCTGGTCCTGCACAAAAAAAAAAAAAATACTCTCTGAAGTTAATAAATTATTATATGTCTAACCATACCATTCTAACTAAAGCATATGTCTAACTATAACATTCTACCTAGCTTGAATAACTAATAACCAGTTCATAACAAAGACACATTAGCATCGCAACAATATCAACCAATAGCGAGGATCCAAACTTTATGGATGGCAATCAAAAGTTCCACTGCTTTACCATAATTATCCCCTTCCTTGGAGTTCTCCATTGGGTTTAAAATTTTCTTTTCCATACTCTCAAACGTTGTACCAAACAAATCCTGGCTATCTCTTGATGACATTTTAGCTTCAAAATCTTGTACAAGGGCCACATCAACAATTTTTTCAATTTCAGTTACAAGTTTGTTTTCAATGAAATTGACGGTTTGAGCATCATCAGAACCTACTCGTTTAGTTAATAGCTGTGAACAACATCATTACAATACTTAAATGGATGTGATAAAGCTAGAAGCATAACTCAAATCTTAGTTTAAAAATACCTTAGAATCCTCTTTGAGTTCGATCATGGACTTATTTTCAACAAGACATTTTGGATCAGTCTCTATAATTTCCTTAAGAGGTTCATCACCAAGTGGAACAGCTGCATATAACTGCTTTAATTCATCACAAGATAATGAAAACGCAGCTCACAAGTGACAAAACAGAAACATCATCTGCTATTAGTTACAGGTATAACTCACAAAGGCATATTAAGTAAAAGAAAAAATCCTTTTAATTTACTCTTATAACACAAGAGTCCATTACGTCGATCATATATATAACGATCAAAGACAAACCTGAATAAGAAAAACATCCATAAACGATTCACCAAACTAAAATTATGCTTATTGATAAGATTCTCTCTCTCTCAAGAACTAGTGCAAATCTTTTCTTCAGGAATTCTATAATACCAATAATATTAACAGGAAATGCATAATTCAAAGTAAATTTAATTTTTTTACCATCAATAAACCTTTTTTTTAATAAATAATACCTTGAACTTGAAAAGGCATGCTTTTGTCCCTTCCATTATCGTTTGCACTATGCATAGCACAGCTATCGCACTGAACAAAGTAAAGGCGAATGCCTCTCCTTCAGCCTTCCCTTTAATTTCCGAATTTCTATGTGTACAATAAAAACAATCACACCTAGTAAGGATACAATCACTCTTAGAATGGAGAGAATCCGACATCTCTGCCTTTAGATTTTGTTCTGAACTAGGGACAGCAGCAATCTCGTCCCCTTTTTTTATTGAAGGAGCAACAATCTTATTCTTGCTTCTTGCACTTAAAGTCCAAGTATTCAGCCTGACATTTCTAACGTTAAAGCATCTGCTAAATTTGACAAAGTTATTGTAAAAAGGTTGATATGAGGGCTTTCATTCCGCTTTGACAAAAGCAGTGAATTCGCCTTAACAATTGTAGCTGTTGCCATGACAAGAATTAATGCAGGTGAACTACACCAAAACTTCAAGGTGGTTCCACTTACCAGGAAATTACTGCCAAAAATCAATAAAATCACGCTCACACAGCCAAAAAGAAGACAAATAATTTTTTTTAAAAAAAAATCAAATTAATTATTGAGATTAATCATTTCAATAAAAGAAAATGAAGTTCAAATAACAAAACAAAACAAAAATAAAATGTCGGATATTATAAGCATAATCGAGCGGCTAGGCGGAGCAAGTGGTGTGGTTGAGTTGGGTCCGATGGTCGTGGAATGGAGTGTTAGGGTCTGTTGTGTACTGTAGGCTGTTAGGGTTAGAATTAGTGTTTTTTTTTTTTTAATTATACAACTAGAAAAATGAGTTTGAGTTCGTATTACTCATTTTCATTTTAGGGTTAGAAAAATTGGCCTTTTTTTATTTTTAACAACTAGAAAAATGAGTTTATATTACTCATTTTCATTTTAGGGTTAGAAAAATTGGCCTTTTTTTTTTAGAACTTGAAAAATGCACTTCCAAAGAAAAAAAAAACAACTGGAAAAATGAGTTTATATTACTCATTTTCATTTTAGGGTTAGAAAAATTGGCCTTTTTTTTTTTTACAACTATAAAAATGAGTTTGTGATACTCATTGTCATTTTACTTAATAATTGGTTTTAGGTCAGTTTTCAAGTTAATGGACCTTAATCACCCTGAATTAACTTAAACATTCGATACTAATTCGACTTGATCCGAAATTTTAAAAATAACAACCTATTTTCTGATCCAATTTAGTTCAAGTTAAATCGATTTCAGTTTTTAATTTTTCATCTTTTGCTTATCAAGAATTAGCAAATTAATAACTCCAAATTCTGAATTGTTTTCTTCTACATATAAGCATGATAGTTTCATTATGTAACTCATCATGTGGGGATTCGTCTCTATTTGATGGTAGCGAATTTTGTTGTGTAACTTTTCTTGTAAGACACTGAAAATTTTGCATTAAAGAATGATTTTAATGTCCATCCATAGGAGACATCAATACAAGGCAGTAAAACATCCAGACAAAGGTCGGTAGGATTTCACTTCGGCCTTCACAGAAATTGTAAGGTTGTATCTAGATCTTTAACAAGGCATATTGTATTCATTATTAGACACAGGTGTTTCTTTACTTTTACTATTTCTCCATATTTCTTTCTTAGCATATCCATCCCAACAACAATTGCTCAAGAACTACCAAAATCAAAGCAACAAACAGAAAAGGCAGCATACGATTAAACAACTATCAGACTACTTCCTACTAACATTTATTTTACTTTTCCCAAGACATCCTATAATAAATCATACTAAGTTCCCATGCATTGTTTGACAGGTTCAAATGAAAACCAAGAAGTGTGAAGAACATCAAAAGATCCCATGCATTGTCTAACCTGAAGATCGACTTAGTCCATCTTATAATAATGAATACATAAATAAGTTTTGAAATTATAAGGGGATTATATTATCAGATAAGCATATAGTACCCAGCAATATGACCAAAACAATGTGACTGAGTCTTATAGAGGCAAAGAAATTTCTATCCGTGAAGTCTAAATTTTGAGCACAAGGAACATATAAATTACAATATCGCAGACTGGAAGGTGCAAACCAATAAGACAATCACAGATAACAGTAAGATTCACAATGCAGAGTATAAAGTGCCAAAACAAACAACCCGGAAAAGTAGAGGACACAATCAATTACAATTCCTCGAGGGAGTTGTGTTATACCTTTAATAAAGTCCCCGTTAAAGACCTTGACATCTTGTAAGACCGCAACATGTTCATATCCACCAAGTCGTAAAAATTCCAAAAGCTGATAAACAAAGTAACATTTCCATGTAGGGTGCATAAAAAAATAAAATAAAATAAAACTTGTTGAATTTTTAAGATCAGTGGAATACAAAGTATCACATAGTAAACTCATGTCTCAAAGCATTATATTTACATTCATTTAAAACCACATCTGTTTATTAAAGGTTAAGAAGGTACATATCAGCTAGATAAAACATAAATCAAAGAAAATTAGACAAAAAAACAATCTCGAAACTCAAAAGCGAGAGACCTTCTAACCACTAGAACAGAAATTGGAGATAAAATGAAATTGATATATTTACAAGTCAAATAGAGAGTGAAACATGCATGGTTCTTTCAACAAAGGAACAACCTCAAAATGATTACTTACATGGTGTAGGTTATACAGCCTTCCCAAGAAGAGTCAAAATTCTGGGAAACAATTTAGGTTAAAAGGAATCAAAAGAATATTGGCCCTTAAACATAAAACAAATAGAACCGCCTACAACTGAAACTCCACAAACAAAATTTTGATTTTATACCACTTGAAACTTCACACCTGGCTACCGCAAAAGGAAATGTCTTTGGGTTGTACCCTCATGTTCGCTCACCGAAGCATGACCTTTACTCTAATGTTCCTGTCTCTGTGCACATATCAAAGAAACCATTATATTTTGGATCCTTGCAAGAACTTGTACGGGCATGAGTTCTTTGCTGAATCAGCTGCACAACTGATTGAATTAAATCCCTTGATAACTAAGCTGTAGATAGATTGATCACCATATCATGATCAAAATTCCCACCAAGAAGCACAGAGAACCAGGGTACTGTGTACTCCAAAGGAATCAAATGACTGCAATTCGATGTATGACTCCCAAAAGACTGCTTTAACCTTTGGGGGAGTGATGTATATGGAACTTCAGAAGTGGCCTGTTGAATATTAAAAAGCAATTTAATTCAAGCATCAGTTGGACCACTATGTGGAGATAACATGAAGAAGAAAAACAAACTTTGAATATAATCCAAATGTTAACCATCACGGTTTGACTAGGAGATCTTGAACTGAAACAGAAGCAAGAAAACTTATTCATGATGTTGTAAAATATTGGCTTGTCTTGATTGCTGCTCTCAATACAAGACAATCTTTGTCTAAGCATACTATCATGGCATTATAATTAAATAACGGGACAATTCTAATGTCACCACTGTAGTTTAATATAATAGCCAAAAAACTCTCTAACTTAAGAAATCACTAAAGACCCCTATAGTTTATAAAAATAGTCCAAAACCCCTTATTCTTTATAAAAATACTCAAAAAAAAAACCCTTACTGTCATCTTGTATGTTTAAACTTAATATTTGACTATCAATGTGAAAGGACAAAACCGTTTAACCTAGATAAAATATAATAATACATTAATTAATTAATTATTAATTAATTAAATTAAAACAAAATTTTTGAAAAAAAATCATGACATCTCCACCACGATGGATGGTGGAGATAAAAAAATTAAAATTAAAAAGATTAAATAAAATAAAAAAAAAAAAAAAAAAAAAAAAAAAAAAAAAAAAAATTTAAAAAAAAAAGGATTAAAAAAAAAAAAAAAAATGTTTCCAACACCCACACCTACACTTACACTTATCTCTTTATTCTTCCATCTTCTTCTTCTTCTTTTTCTTCTTCCATTTTCTTATTCGTCCACTGCAATACCCAACTCCCCTTCTTCGTCCATTGCTAACACCTAATAACCTGTCTTCTTCATCCATCATTGACACCAAGCAACCCTTCTCTTCATCAATTACCGACACCCAACAATCCCTTCTTCTTCATCCACCACCGAAGCATTCGTCCATCCGCGAAGCCCAACACCGAACACCTCTTCTTCATCAACAACAAACACTTGGAAGCCATCTAAACCCCGGTCTCTCTAGCGATGGACTAAATCTAGTTTCCATCGCCATAAAGACTAGTTCTGATCTCCCAAGATGGAGATCGTTGGGTCTCCGATAAAAAAGACCCAATGTTCTTCATTTTTTTCATTTTATTTTTTTTAATTTTGTTTTTCAAATGGTTGATAATGATGATGATAATTGTGTTGATGTTGCTGATGGTGGCTTGATAAAAGATTGATGTTGATGATAATGTTGATGAATGGGTTGTTTGTTGTTGATTTGGTATTTGTTGATGAAAAATGAAGTTTTTTGTTGTTGATTTGGTGTCTGTTGATAAAAAATGAAAATGAAGAACATTGTTTATGTTCTTCATTGAAGAAGAACAAGATAATTCAATCTCCAAATTAGATCTCAATCCTTAGTAGAGATCAAATCTACTTTAAAAAAAAAAAAAAATTGTTTCATAAAAAAATTTTAATTAATCTTTCATATTTTTAATTTTTTATTAAGAGACAGTTTAGTCTTTTTGTCCATTGTCATTGTCAAATTCTTTTTTTTACTACCAAAGTTTACAGAAGGGGTAAAATGGAATTTTTTCAAACTATAGAAAAGTAATTAGCGATTTTATTAAACAACAAAGAGAAATTAGAATTATCCCTAAAATAACTCAACATCACACAATAGCATATTAATTTTGCCTTCTATCTTTATCCCATGTTTTACGATCAAGGCTTGCTACCATAGCCCTTATTCTTTTCTGCTCTCCTTTTTGTTTTATTTTCCCCTTGGCATTCCTCGCAACCTAAGTCAAGTATATCCCTACCACAATCAATTCATTTTCATGGAAATTAATACTCAAATATGGCCAAACCTAGTTCAAATTTGGCACACTTAGGTCCTTTCAAATTTAATTTGTCTACAGAGTGGAAGATAAAACTGACCATATAAAGAGAAGCGGAGAATATGACCGAGAAAAGAGAAAAAACTTGTTATCATGTATCACTTACACGTGCAGTCCAGAGCAGTATGCATTATATATTTTCTTCTATTTTTTTTGCTGTTTTCTGGTCGGAGAGGTTGGACAATTTTATCTTTTTTGAATATTCAAGAGATCAACATAGATTGAAGATAATAATCTCCATCCACTACAATTAATTCGTTCACAATGCACTATGTGATAGCTAATTACGTGATTAATTCAAATTGTACAACGTGATGTACGTGGGAATGATTAGGAGACTATATCCAAATTTTCATTTTGAGATTGACATAGAAGGAGTCAAAAGTACAAAAATCTTCTTTCTGATATCGTTGGCATAAGTAAAAAATCTATAAAGAATATATCCATTTATTTGAATTGATTATGAATGATTGTATATGTCTATAACAATTTGATTTAAAAATTTATAGATAAATATATAGGTTTATAAAAATTCTCAAAAATTATATATATCCAAGCATAGTTTTTGAACTAATTAACTTGGTGAGGAACATGTAAAATGAAATTTGCCAAACATTTCATTATTATTTAAAATAAATAAAACTTAAAATCACAAATAATGTGATTTTTTTTAAATGGTGAGGAAGAGCAGATTAAATTCATTAAAAAACTCCTCATATATTATATTTTATAATAACGGCGGCACTTGAACTTTTGATTTTTTAATATCAAGGGAAGTATCTAACCACTTCTATCAAGTACTAAGGGGTGGTGTGCACAAATAATATGACAATTAACATCTCATCATTTAACATTTCATTTTATTATTAAATAATGTTTATTAGTATATTATTGACATGAAATTTGAAGTAACGAAATTTAATATGAAGGTATTGAGTCTGTTTTGAAAACAAAAACTGGACTTGCTTAGACAAATATGGTGAAATTTTGGGACCAAAAAATCTCCAAAGGATATAGTTAGGATGGCCCTTAATAATTTAACACTCGGGTAGGATTAGCATAGGAGGGGACGAAGTTGTTGGAAGTGGGTTCCATGGAAACATATAACATGCAGTGTTTGCTAAAGAATGAACGTGTTAAATGATTGGATGCTCCTTTGTCAACTTGGATCAAGGCCCCACCACATGCTTGGCCAAACAGTGCCATGCACATAATTATCATATATACAGACACGTGATACATTATATCATGCATTTCTTGCCCATCTTCTTTTTAAAAAAAAAAAAAACAAATTTAATTGCGCGGTTGTTCTTTCAAATCATATCCCATAAATTTTCCATTGTCACCCTTACAATTTATATCTCCAGCTTCAAATTGATAGGCATCATATTACACGACAAAAAAAAAAATCTATACTGATTTTGAAATTTATGAAATAATATTATAAAATATTGAATAAATAAATAAATAAATATACATATATATATATTGTTAGTTAGTAAAAGAACTAAAAGCTAAGCTTATAAAAAAGGTCCAACAATAATATTCAAGACTTATGATACCGTTGACACATGTTATACTGTATAACATGTGCAATGAGAAAAATTTCAGATAAAGATAGGAGATAACAGTTGAATTAAGGCCTCTAATCTTCGAATTACCATCAAATTCGAAAGTTTAAGTTAATATAACATAATCCAATAATAATATTTAAGACTAGTTATTTCGATATATATATATATATATATATATATGAACTTCATCTGGCTATGTCAAAAAGTTTTACTAAAAGCTTCATAATGTATCAAAACCCTTTTATATGTAAGATCTCTCTATGTGACTCATCAAATTAACTATAAAATTTAAAAGATAAATGAAATTTACGTCATGATCCTCATGAAAAATACACTTTCACTGCATCACAATGCTCGAAAGTTGAAACCCCATTAGTTTGTAAGTCGTGCTTGTTTTGATAGTAACAAAGCATCAAAACCAATCAGGATGGATTACAATTTAGAAGGAACCATTTATATATATCCCTTATCCTTTTTTTTTTTTCATAAATATATATTTTTATGCCTTTCTTATGGATAATATTTCTTTGTCAATCCTGTCTACGTTTTCGGACGTAAACGTGATATCTTATATTACAATTTTGTATAACGATAAAAGATAGAAATCGTTTTTATGATTAGAGAGGACAGCAAACGCTTGGACATTGAGGCTACTACAAACTTAATGTTGGAAATCTGGGTTTTTTCCTGTAGCAAAATTTGTCCCTTTGTTAGCTGCTCTACTATAGCATTTAATAGTTGTAAAACTTTGGATGGGACAATTTACCAACTAAACCCAATATGGCAGTCTAAAAGCCCCAGTTGTCAGTTCAAACCAAAAAAAAAAAAGCCCTTGTTAAAAAGAATTTAAGACTCTTATTACCACCCATTAATTGATGATTTATACTTTTTTTAAGGGTTTTGACAAAATTAATAATAAAAAAAGTTGTTTTAAAAAATTATAAAAGATTGATATTTGAAACATTGAGGACTATGATAAAGTTATTTCTTATAAAAATGAATTTAAGATTTTTTTAAAAGAAATTATTAACATCTCAAAACAAGATGACCATGACAGAATCGGATTGATCAGAAATTGTATAACAAGGAAGTGGCGTCCATGTTTTTATGTATTAGATTAGATTGATGTAACACTACGTCACTACTCTTTTTTACTTCTGATCTGAACTCATTCTAATGACAACAAATATATAAATTATTTTACATTTTTCAACGTCAGAATTTTATTGAGTTCCCTCAAACTTTCACGACAAGAACATTACCTGACCTTCCTTTATTTCGCATTAAATTATTTGTATGATTGCATCTTATAAAGATCCATGTCGGCAAATGAAAAATGAGAAAATTTTTATATAATTGTGAGTGCACTATTGATTTCTTTTTTTTTTTCCCCCCCTGAATGAAACCATTCAAGTGTTTTGATAGCGGGTTGTTGTCGATCCAGATAATAGGCTCTTGGCCCAAAACAGAAGGGCCCAATCTGCCTTTATCTTCATTTAGGTTTTTTTTTTTTTTTTTTAAAGAACCTTCATTTTGTTTTTGAATGAACCTTTATCTTGACTCTTGCCGGATATTTTTATGTTTTTGTCAATTATATAATCAATAAAGTAGTCAAATAATTTTAGTGGATATTTTCAGGTTTCACTTTATTGATTTGTGTTTGTTTGCTTCTGTTTTTATTTAAATATATTATAATCATGTGATGATTTCTCATAACTCAAAGCTAAAACTTCTCAGTCCAACTATTTATCCATTTAATCCAAATTGCAACAATGTAACATTTGTCATCTTTAAAATTCAATTATAAAACTCATTCAAAGTATGATATAGTATGACACTCACAATCCTGGATTAAAGAAAATTTATAGTTGCATATTCAAATTCAGATTTAAGTAAAATAATTAAATCAAATATATATATTTTTTTAATACAACAATGGTATCTGAGATAAACCCAGGGGGCGTTCGGGATCTTGGAACCGAGATATGACTCTGATAGCACGGTCCGGAGGACTGCTCCCAAATTGGAAGGGATCTACCCACACGGAGGTGGGAGAAAGACCCACACAAACAGTGAGAAATTAAGAATCATATTATATTATATTATATTAGTATTAATTATATTATTATAATTTACATACAGAGGAGGGTATATCGGGTGTCGAACCCGTGCCTTCTTGCAAAGGGAGGCACGGGTTTTGGTTGCTGGCGCCAACTGTGCCAGCGACCAAATGACAAATCAAATATAATTTGAAATTTAGATATTGCTTACATAGGAGTTTTATCTAAGACCAAAAAATTAGATATATCTTAAGGAGAATTGTTCCATTTCAAAAGCACGATCATGTCCATTTATAAGCATTTAATAAATTTTTTTTCCTTTGTTTAGGAGTAAGTCTTTGTAGAACTGTATCAGAAAATAAATATTTTGCTTTAATAAAACTTATTCTACATTCTTTAAATATATAACTAAAAAAAAAAAAAACAAAAACAAAAGACTTATTCTATATATGTTTATATACAGGGCCCGAGTAGAAGAGTGGTCAATTTTTTTTTTTTTTTAATTTTTTCAAGCTTTTCATATGATTCCGCGAGATTTCCAAGTTGGACCGATGTTTTTAAAATTAAACAATACAAAAGTCAATCCATCTGATGAGATGGTTGACCAAGTAGCATCATATTTATATTCTTGAGGTTAGTAAATTTTAAATTTATTTTTTTAATACTAAATTTTAAATTTATTGTAATAGTTTAACAAAACAAAAATCATCCCCTAAACAATAACAAAGCTGTGATCATATTAGTTTTTTTTATTTATTATGAATATCTTTCTCAAAACCATAACAATTTTTTAAACTATAAAATTAAACCAAATCTCATAGTCATGACCAACTTTATTGATTTCTCGCTGTCAAATTATTAGATAAATTAATTTTAGTAGTTGGAAATTAAACTTACCTTAGTGATTTTATGAAGTTATTAAATAATTTAAGAGTCATTTGTTTTTTACAGTTAACACTTAATGGTGTTGAATTAGTCAATTAAGTGATTTTTTTTTTTTTTTAATGATCAAACTATTTAAAACTACCTAAAAATCACTGAAATTTAAAAGCTAGAAGTCATTTATTTTTATCACTTTTCACTTAATGGATCTGACTTACACTTATTAAATGATTTTTGTTTGTTTTTTAAGTGGTCAAACAACTTAAAACAAAAAAAAAAATCACTGAAAATAAAAAGCTAAAATTTTTTACTTTTATCTGAATATCAATTCACTTAATGATTTTTTAAATATATTATTTCAAATCTATCATTTCGAAAATAACATATTTTCAAATTTATCATAATTTTACATTATATATATATATATATATTTCTTTTAATGTTATTTTATTTAAATATATAACAATAATAATTCAACTTAAGACAATTTTATTTATTTTTATTTAAATATAAATTTAATTTACTTCACAATAATAATTTATTTATGTATATATAATTTTTCAAAAAAAAAATTGTTTTACTATAATAATTAATCATATTTTAATTATGAATAAAAATATTATTAATACATACATAAAACTGTTTTAGTATTTGCTAAATAATTTATTATATTTATATTAAATAAAGCTATAAAATAATTAATAGTAAAAAGATATAAATGTCAAATTACTAGTTTTCAGATAATTTTAACTTTTAAAAACAAATAAAATTACTATATATTTAGAAATAAGGAAAAAAACAATCAAACATGTCATTTAGATTTCAAGTTTCAATAATTATTCAGCGTTCAATCTTAAAAAATATTGTTTAATCCTCAGATTAAAAAACAAATAACCCCTTACATTTTCTGACTTTTCACTTAATATCAAATCATTTAATGATTTTTTAAATATATTATTCTAAGTTTATCATTTCCAAAATAACATATTTATTTATTTATACAAAATTCCTTTAATATTTATTTATTTTCTTTATTAAACTACTTGTTGAGTAACTCATATTGTGTTTATTTGTTAAAGTTTTGTTATTTGTCTAATATATTGTGTTTATCTCTTCTCCTACCAAATTTTGGTGTGTTGCTAGTTATATATTGAATCGCAAGATTTCTATATATTGATTATTTATTTTAGTATAAATAAGACAAATTTCTGATGTTGGTGTTATTGGTTTATATATATTGATGAGAATTTGTTTTTGTATATTGAGTTGTATATGACAATTATGTTTATTTATATACACAAAAGTGAAGTTCTCAAAGTTTTTCCTTTTCCATATATTGAATCTGTTGTAGAATTTGTTTCTCCTTTTTTTTTTTTTTTATCTCAAAATTTTATTGATAAGAACACCATGGATCTAGATACTATTCTATCAATTATGATTAGGTGCCTTTGGACATATCATCGGGTTTTTATGTTTTTATGAGGTATAAAGTTTAGTAGAAAATATATATTACTTTACAATTTCAACTTTTGTTGTAACAGTAATTTAATTTAAGATCATTTTATTTATTTTTATTTAAATATATAAATCTAATTAACTCTATTGTAATAATTAATTATATTTTAATTATAAATAAAAATATTATATATAAGTGTTTTGATATTTGTTAAATAATTTATTATAATTATTTGTATCATATTAAATAAAGTTACTGAACAACTAATAATAAAATGATATAAATATCAAATAACTAGTTTTTAGATAATTTTAATTTTTTAAAAAATAAATAAGATTACTATACATTCAGAAAAAAAAAAAAATTAAACATGTCTTTCAGATTTTAAGTTTCAGTCACTATTCAATTTTGAACAAATGACCCCTTAGATTTCTTTGTTGGAGTTCAAACTTATCTTAGGAGTTATATTTATTATTTAGTAATTGATTGTCATTAAATTAGTTCCCCCCTATGATCTTAGTTTAGTTCAAAGTGTGTTTAGGTGTGAATTCCAGAGTAAATCTTCCTCTATTTTTCGATCATAACATTAGTGTAAAATGACTTCACATCTTCATTCCTCAACAGATACATTTCATGATTTGCTTCAATTTTCATGTTGTTAAGCTCGTTTTCAAAGCATAGGTAAATGGACCGCTGAAAACCCAAAAGATAAGTATAGTAACAAAGGGCCCAAAAAACCTAGCCCTTAGGTCGCGACGACAAACTCGTTGGATCATCCAGCTCGTGCCTACAACAAGTCTGTCCTAGTATGCTTCCAACTCGCACCTATATCAGATCCACCTCAATACATTCTCAGTTCGCGTCCATGCGAAAATCTACCTCAGCATTTCTTCAGCTCGTAAGGGCGAACAGAATTAGACCAATGAGCTCGCTCCAAGTAATTCTTCAGGAAGCGGACGCCAGACCATTCTAGTTCCCTGATTTCATGCTGACTCGATTCTACAGTTTCCGAGAGACATTTAATGTAGTGACGGTTATGCATTTAATGCAGGAAATACTTTACATGAAACATTTAATGCAAACATGAGCATGTAAGAATTATTAGTGCAGTAGCAATAAATGCAGTATGACCAAAGTCAGATTAATTGAAAATAATGATGATTTTTTAACGTGTAAAACATTCAATTGTCACCCCATTCTCTATAAATAGGGAGGATGTTCATTGTAAAAAATAAGTTAACATTAGTATTACCGTCACTCTGCTAAAATATATTCAGAGTGACCCGTGGACGTAGGCATACTTACCGAACCACGTAAAAATCTTTGTGCTTGCTTGGTTCTCTTTCTCTCTTCTTTGTTTTAATTGCTTATTTAGTGTCATCCATCTACCTTAACCAACATTTAATCCTCTTTATTGTCATTTACCAATCTTAAACAATATTAATTTTCATTTATTAACATGGTTGTAGTCTGAGCCCCTAAATCTCCATGTCGATCAATTCTAAACGTCGACACATGTTTATAAAAATTCGCTATTTTTGGATCCTAAAATTAACGTAGACGGTACTTCACATCTTCATGCTTCAATAGCAAAATTTCATGATTCATGTTTCTAAAAAAATTTGAAGATTTTCTGGCAGTGATAAATTGGAGAAGCTTAGAATAATCAGCCTTAATCGTCCAAAACTTTTCTATTGGTGCTATAAAAGGCATCGAATGTAACCATTCGAACAGTTACAATGTCACCATTACACTCACCAGATGTTGACAAGTGTCAAATAATAGTCACAGTCGAAGATTTTATTTTATTTTATTTTTTTAACAAATATATCAGTGTTGTAATTATATGCTAGTATGACATTTTAAAATGACTAATCAACGAGGGGGACCACAACATTGGTTTCGTATTATACAGTAGAGTGGCTTGGACCATGTACGATTTCGTGGAAGACGATCGTCTTCAGGAATTCTTTTATTGGGCTTGATGATTTTCTAATGTGGCCTATCAATAACTTCTTTTATTTTGTCGAGCAAGTCTGTGAAGCACCTTTTGGACTCCGCGAATTGCTAATTGTTAATCATGAAAAAGTGGGATATTTTCACCCCTCAAAAATTGTTTGTGCACCTATTTTGTCATAAAAATTTTAAAATATTTTAAATTTGTTTTTAAACTTTATTTATTATCAAGAATATCCCTTTTTCTTAATTTTTTTATACTATATTTTTTATAAGTACACTCCATTTTATTACACTATATTTTTATAAGGAATGATGACATGTCAAACTAATTGCAAACTTTGATTAAATTCTCAAAATAAAAATAAAACCTTGATAATCATAAAACCCAATATATACAAACACAATGCAACTCAGAATCCAAAGAAAACCAACTAATCATTCTTAACACAATACTACCCTCATGCCAATCATTTCAAATCTGTTTCAAAGTCATTGGTTCATAATTTTGGAAAAGATTTAAATTTGAATCATTATTGATTATCATATTGAAAACCAATACAAATCCTAAACTTACTCAATGATGGTTCAAAAAATGCAAAAAATAGATTATTGGTTCCTAACTCCAATTTGATACGTTAAAAAGTATAAAATAAATATGTTTCTTGAACGTATGATGATCACCATGAATTTTATTTTAATTTCAAATTTCTGACTACAAGATTAATAAAATAAATCAAAGTAAAAACCAGTAACGAGTAATATACAAACCTTCAAAAAATATATTAAATTTTTCTTCAACTATGGCAAAGCAGAGAATGGAGTTTTTGTTTTAATTAACAACATGTTTTGAATAATATATTTGGTAAGTTTAAGGTATATTAGTTTTAGATTGTAATTTTTTATATGATAATCTATGATTGTTGAAATTTAAAATTTTTTCTAAGAAATGTGTTGTTAGTCATTATAAAAATATAGTGCAATAAAATAAGGTGTACTTATAGTATAATAAAATTAAGAAAAAATGGTACCTTGGGTATTAATTGGTGTTTAAAAGCAAATTTAAAAAGTTCTAAATTTTTAATGGCTAAAGGGGTGTACAAACAATTTTTGTCGGGTGGAAATGTCGGCACTCTTAAGTCTTTTGTCAGGTGCCCAATTAAATAAAATTGGGCCGACAGACAGCAGCCCAATCACCGCACCAGGGACCAAAACGACATCGCTTCACTACTGATGGTTTCTTTCGTGTTAGCGAAGACGGTAGTGGGATCTTCAAAAGTAACAAAACGGAAATCCGATCTCCATTCGCGCTTGATTCTAACAATCTCTCTTCCTCTCGGTAGTTTCAGTCACCATGACGAAGCAAGTCCCCAACCGGTCTACGACAATAATGGAAGGGACTCTCTCTTTTTCTCTTTACACGTTATATATATATATATATATATATATATGGAGTTTCAAACTTTAAATTTTGTTAGATATCACTGAATTTGTTTCGCAGATCTTGTGTTGCGATTGCCAGAGCCGATTACTGTGTTATAGCTGCCGATACTCGAATGTCGATGGGTTACAATATCTTTATCGCGATTGCTCCAAAATCTAAAAACTGCATGTACCCTAATTAGATTTCACCTTTTTTTTTTTAATCATTTTGATTCTTATTTGAGGCTGATATTGCAATTAGTGATTTTATTTTACTTTTTTGTTAATATTTAGGTTTTCAGTATCAATTATTAGGGTTTTAATGGATACTTGTATTAGTTATCAATTTTGGGATTCTTGTTGAGGCCTGCTCGCAAATATAATGATTCCAGTTATTTGAGTTAGTGAAAATAAAGTTATTCGAATAATGACTCCTGTAAATTGGTTAAACTAGATTCAGCAATCTAAGCTATTTGACGAATTGTTGTCTGCAATGCAAGGGATTTGTTACAACATGAATCTGGAGGGTATTTCTGGATAATGCTGAATGTGTGTGCTTGGCTTTAAAGTGAACAATTTGATATCTTAGCAAAAGAAAGCTTGTGTTTGAATTGGCAATTGGCTTGTTGTTTGGCATTGGAGCAATAATGACTTGGATGGTGGGTGCACGTCAATTATGTGGCTGTTAAGTTAGCTAGAGTGTTAAATGTGATAGGGAAACTGTATTTCATGAGAATTTTTTATGTTTTCGAAGTTTGTGCAGAGTAACGTCATATAGGAGTTGAAATGAGTTGATTTGTTTTATGTACTTGAGCTTGTAGCTGCATCTTGGACTGTATTGGTTGATTTTGGAATGGTATTTTTTTGTTATTTGGTTATATAAGGTGTGAGGCTTTTTCTATGTTAGTAAGCCAGTAAGGCCGTTGTGCTCCTGGGTGTTTTGTGTGGTTTACACTTTTTGTTGGAGGTCCACGATGATAGGTTTTGTGTTCTATATTGTGTATTTTTTTAACCTTTGATAGGGAGGACAAGAGTTTGATGTCTTCTTCTGGCTTTCAAGCTGATGTGAAAGCCTTACAAAAGTGTTTGGCTGCAAGGCACTTGGTCAGTTCTCAAAACTCTTTAACTGAGTGTTCTTTTTTATGTGAAATATCAGAACTGTGTATGGCAAAGAAGGCAGTGTGTGCTTCGCACATATCACGTGTCCTTTCATACTTCGTTTACGTTAACATCGACAAATTTGCCAGACAAAATCTGCATCACCAGCTTGCTACACTTTTCTGTTTTTCCTACTCTCCCCAGCCATGACCCCCAGTTTCTGCATAAAAAAGCATGTGGAAGTGGAACATTTGATACATATGAACCCAGTTTCCGACTCCATCTTCTCTATAAATATATTCAACATATTAGAATCTGGAGTACGTTTGGCCTTATTGTCCTCTTCCAAAACATATTTTACTAGATCATCCCTTTACTATCAAAAACAGAAATAAATGTATCCGCCCTAATTGTTAGAATCAGGATCAGTTCTGTCTTCTTGAGCAAGAGCAACTGCTTTTTCCTCAACAAGAAAATCTTGAGCAGGTGGAGGAGAAGGAGGTTCAACAGTCTCCAAAACAACATTCAGCGGTCCCTTCTTCAGCTTCTTCATGTGTTCCAAAGCAATGTGCAGTAGATCATCATTGGGTTCCATCTTCAACAGATCAGAATCTGGAGCACGTTCGGCCTTATCATCCTCCTCCAAAACATATTTCTAGATCATCCCTCCAATCGAAGGCCTCCAGAATTTTGTTCAATGGAACATTATCATCCTCCAACTGTTGCTTCTCGGTATATTCTGATGCTATCTTTAGCAGATCATAATCCTACACTGATACTCTTTAAAAGTAGAATCAGCAGATCAGAATCTAGAACACGTTCGACCTCATCATCCTCCAACTTTTGCTTCTTCATGAGCTTGGCAAGTATCTCCAGCAGATCATTTTTTGCCTGCATCCGCTTCATAACTATCTTAAGCAGATCACCTTCTGCGAGCTTTTTATCATCGATCCCCTCCAGCATTCGGTCCCAAATATACTTCACCGCCATCCCAAAATCCTTATTCTTCACCATGTTAGGATGACGGGGAAGTATATTTGGGACCGAATGCTGGAGGGGATCGATGATAAAAAGCTCGCAGAAGGTGATCTGCTTAAGATAGTTATGAAGCGGATGCAAGCGGAAAATGATCTATTGGAGATACTTGGCAAGCTCATGAAGAAGCAAAAGTTGGAGGATGATGAGGCCGAACGTGCTCTAGATTTTGATTTGCTTATGCTACTTTTAAAGAGTATCGGTGTGGGATTATGATCTGCTAAAGATAGCGTCAGAATATACCGAGAAGCAGCAGTTGGAGGATGATAATGTTCCATTGAACAAAGTTCTAGAGGTCTTCGATCCAAGGGATGATCTAGAAATATGTTTTAGAGGAGGATGATAAGTTTGAACGTGCTTCAAATTCTGATCTGCTGAAGATGGAACCCAATGATGATCTGCTGCACATTGCTTTGGAACACATGAAGAAAAGAAGGGACCGCTGAATGTTGTTTTGGAGACTGTTGAACCTCCTTCTCCTCCACCTACTCAAGATTTTCTTGTTGAGGAAAAAGTAGTTCAGAAGATGGAACTGATCCTTATTCTAACAATGAGTGCAGAGACGTTTATTTCTGTTTTTGATAGTAGAGGGATGATTTGGTGAAATATGTTTTGGAGGAGGACAATAAAGTCAAATGTACTCCAGATTCTAATATGCTAAATATACTTATAGAAAAGATGGAGTCGGAAATTGGGTTCATATGTATCAAATGTTCCACTTCCACATGTTTTTTTATGCAGAAATTGGGGGTCATGGCTGGAGAGAGTAGGTAAAATAGAAAAGTGTATCAAGCTGGTGATACAGATTTTGTCTGGCAAATTTGTCGATGTTAACATAAACGAAGTATGAAAGGACACGTGATATGTGCGAAGCACACACTGCCTTCTTTGCCATACACAGTCCTGATATTTCGCACAAAAAAGAACACTCAGTTTAAGAGTTTTGAGAATTGACCAAGTGCCTTGCAGCCAAGCACTTTTGTAAGGCTTTCACATCAGCCAAGAACACTCAGTTAAAGACATCAAACTCTTGTCCTCCCTATCAAAGGTTACAAAAATACACAATATAGAACACAAAACCTCTATAAGATTCAATCACATTATTTTGGCTGTATTTTTAGGTACTACATGCATATTTGATAATATAATCACCTTTTGTATTATTTTGAAACTATTTATGTATTCATTATTATTAAGTGAACTAAATCGATCTTCAGGTAAAACAATGCGAGGGAATTTTTTTAACCTTTAAATATCTGATTTTAACATTGTTCTAGATATATGTTTTCTTCTTTTTAGATTTTATATGTTGTAGTCTCTTTTATGATATAGTTTGACATTCTTTACTCTTTTTGGTTTTGATTTGATCCGTCAAGCAACAAATCTTAGTATGGTTTATTAGAGTTTGTCTGTGGACAAAGTAATTGTTTGTATAATGTAGTCTGATGATTGCTTAATCATGTGCTGCTTTTCCCCATTGTTACCTTAACTTGGTAGTTCTTGATGCAATTGTTGTTGGGATGGATATGCTAATAAAGAAATATGGAGAAACAAATAAAGGAAAGAAACGGCCCTGTCTTATAACCAATGCGCTATGCCCTGTTAATGATCCAGATGCTGGAGTGAAAGAAGATCAAGTTGGTCTTATTGCCATGCGAATGTCTACACTCGGCATTAAAATGGAGAATATAGTTGTGAGAGTAAGTTTAATTGGGGATGCAAATCAGAGAATAATAGATAGAATGATCTTCTGTTGGATCTATTTTCAAAGAAATCAAGGGCAAAGACAGTATATGTTGATAGTCCTACTTCATTATTAGGTGCAATCAAAACGCGAAATATATCTCCTGTCACAGTTTTCAGAGGTGATCTTGAGTTCATAGTTTCAAATGCAGCTTCTGTGATGCTTAAAATTAAACCGGGTGTCTAAGTTGCTAGGTTTGGGTCTCGCTTTCTCTCTGATTTGAGTGGGGGATTTCCAACTGAATTAGATTTGTTTCTGCAATTTCTTTGCACTTAAATTATACTACCTTAGTTTATTATTATTTTTTTTAATTTTATCTTTTTTTAAGAATTGCATTCCAACTCTTGCAAGTTGGGATTGAGTTATTTCGCATGAGTTATCTTTAGTTGGTTTTTAGTTAATATGCATGAATTATCCTTCTTCATGTTTTTTATTCATTAGTTTTGTTACAAGGAAAAAAAAAAATTGCTAGTAATTTTATCATACATTGTAAGTAGGTCTGGGTTTATAAAAAGACAGCAGAAGAGAAGTTTCCTACTTTAAAGAAGTATTCTGATAAAGCACCTCCCACTGACAAATATGCCACACATGAAGTCAGGCTAGATTGTGAGTATAAAAATGTTGAAGATCCTAGTAAAATTGTACCACCAGAACAAAGGATTAAGGGTTATTGCTATGGACCTCATGTTGTGCCTATATCATCTGCTGAATGGGAGGCTGTCAAGTTCAAACCTGAAAAGAGCATAAAGCTTCCGGGATTTACCGATGCTTCTAACATATTGCAGTAAAATAAGCTGCATTAGATTTGTTAGTTGCTTTCCGTTAACATTGTTTATAAAATAAAACTTTTTTCTAATAGTTTGTTTTTACCAAATTGCTTATTTCAAAGACATTATTACATGAAAGATGTCAATGTTCTCATTGCTGAACCAGGCAAACCAAGGGCAATGATTGCAGTTTCTGCCTTAGCAAGACCAATGAAGGAAATGAATAAAGTTGCAATTTTGTGATGTGTTTGAAGACGAGGACAACGAAATGTTGTTGTTGGGGTCTTGACTCCCAATGTATCTGAAAAAGACAACATTGTAAGGTTCTGCATGCAGTGTTTCCCTTTACATTGGTTATTGTGATTAGTTTCCTTAAGAAAATTTGCTTTCTGAATTTGCTTGGCAGCCAGATTCGATCCACTTCAATGTTTTTCCTTTTGCTGAGGATGTTCGAGAATTTCAGTTTCCTTCTTTCGGCAACTTTCCTATATCGTGGCAGCCAAATGAGCAAGAGCAAGAGGCTGCAGATAACCTATTGAAGATGCTTGACCTTGCACCATCTGACAAAGGGGAAACTTTGCAGCCTGATTTTGCACCAAATCCTGTTCTAGAGGTAATAAAAGGTGTCAATAATCATTTGTAGTTGTGGAAACTTTTCATTTAATGAGCATGTATAGTTGACAGAACTCCCTGGACCAAGAACAATGTTTTTAAGAAAGCGTTTAAGGATCATCAAAAGTAGAGTTGTTTTAACCTTGATATGCCTTTCTAAATTTTAGCTGAAACTGATAGCTGTTGTCTGTGGTTGTCAGCGTTTATTTAATCATCTTGAGCTGAAATCAAAGCATCCAGATGCACCTGTTCCTCCTCTTGATGAAACATTGAAGAAGATTACTGAGCCTGATACAGAAATACTTGCTGAAAACAAGTTCATCATTGATACATTTCATAGACAATTGAAGTCAGGGAGAATCCTAAGGTCATTTTTAAGCTAAGGTCTGAGTTACGCAATCAATCTATTCTCAAATACTGAGCTAGTGTAATGATGTGTTTTGCAGCTGAAAAAATCAACTAGGCGACTACTGCAGCATAAACCATCTGGGTCAGACGAACAAGATGGCGGTGACAATGATGCTCAAGCTGTCAATTCCTCTGAAAGCAAACCTTGAATTGAAGTTGATAAAATTGGTGATTTGACCCTATCCAAGACTTTGAAGCTATGATGTCGCGAAGAGATAGCCCAGATTGGGTTGGTCAAGCAATCGAGTATATGAAACTAGAATTTTCCACCTAGTGAAGAACTCCAACGAAGGAGATAATTATCCTAATGCAGTGGAACACTTGGTTGGTCTACACAAAGGGTGCATTCTTGAGCAGTTATCTGTCTGTCTTTTTCTTTTGGTCTCATTTTGCGGCATAGATATGGTGCCTTTGTGGCGAACTTTTTACGAATTGCCCTTTGGCTATGCTAGGCAGACTTTCATGGCTAGACATAGAATTATTGATAACTTAAGAAAGTTCTTCTAGTACAGGAACCAAAGCTATTCAATGATTTTCTACGTCATCTTTGCAAATTTGGCCAGAAGAAAGATTTTGGCAATTTCTGCGATTTGCTTGTGTCGAAAGACCTTTCATTGGTCACCAAGTTGGAAGCCATAGACAGGTCAGTTTCGCAATGCATCAATATCATCCAGTAATTTTATTCCCTTACGCAGCCATTTAATTCTATCTTTCCATGTTTTGTTTTCCTGAACAGTGCTGTAACGGATGATGAAGCTCGAAGATTTCTTGTCAAAAGAGAGCCAAAACATAAGGATGAAAAATTTTGTCGAACTTCTTTCAGTTCCCTTTGTATTATGTAAATTTTAGATTGTCACAAGAAGAAGTGTTTGTGCAGTCAATGTCGCCGTTATGCAGAACCTAAAAATATAACCACTGCAGTTGAAAGTTAAAACAGTTCCTCCACTACTGGATCTTCACGGAATTCGTTTCATTTTCGTTTGTCTAGAAATTTTATTGTGTAACATCTCAAGGCAGACATCAAGGATTAAATATCTTAATTGGAAAATAATTATACTTGTTCTTTTAAGACGTCAATGCACGCTCTTTTCTATACATAATAACACAAATTCGTGTAGTAATGTTTTTTTTTTTTAATTATATTTTATTGACATTAAATTTGTTTAGTGAATTAGTATGTGGAAAAAAGCGATTGAAATGTTCACCTCTGTTTCAATTTGTATATGCTTCGAGTTGTTCTAATTCAAGATTGATTATGCTCTTTTGAAAACAACATATAAAACCCACTTAGGATGAGAGGCAGATCTGAGTACAATTAATAAATGTATGTGTGTGTGTGTCTATAATATATATATATATATGCTGTTTAAATTTGTTTAAAATTTTCACTGTTGTTTCATCTAATAAATGCTTCCTGTATTTATCTTACTAAAGACTTAGTTTTTAAGATAAAGCCCTAGTTTTTACAATAACAAGAATTAAGGACCGTGATAGTTAGCTTATATGTTAGGGGATATTGTGTCATTTTCAGTTGACCCTGCAACGGAGGAACGCTATTGTATTACCGTTTCACCGGGGTCTAACCCAATATATAACCAATTTCTGGTTTTGGCAAAATAGCCATAACATTTTCATGTTTCACTGCATACCATATTCTACAATTATGCAGAGTGCAAATTATTTTGAAAATTTCCACCTCTTCAGCACAAATAAAATGTTCCAAGAAACACTTTTGCTTTTAAGAAATTAAAACCTTGTTTCTCTTTTTTATCAGACTATTTAAATCCAATGCCCAAATACAAAAGATATTGAATAGCGACTCACAATATAGTATGTTCAACAAAATCAAACATTTTTTAGGTACTAAAACATACCCAATGTATAACTAAGGGTGCGTTTGGAGAACTGTATTAGATTGAATTGGATATGATTAAATCTCATGTTTGATGTTTGATAGGACAATAGGATTTGTTGAATTGGATTTTATTAAATTAACGTATTATTTTTAAGTAAAACAAAATTGAAATTAAAAAAATATATATATGTATAGATGTATTGTAGGATTGCATATTATTAACATAATTAATCTTCTTATTATTTTTAATCCAAACACAGTGTTAATAAATATAATAAATGCATTTATTCTCACCAATTGAAATAAGGAAAATATGTAAAAAATTCAAAAAATAACAAAATAATATATAAAAATCATGCTGCCATTTATAAAAGTCACACCCACCCACACACATATATACCTATCTATCTTCTATCAATGCAGCAAGCTGAATCCAAATATTAATGAAACCTACTGTTTTGAAATAACAAATTTGACTCAATCTGAAGTTCACAATGTAGTCCAGTTGTAAAGTTAAAAGTATTTTGTGAATGAATAATGATGAAGTTGTTGAGCGTGGTTTGTAGTAGACCAAAAAGTGTTGTTTTTTCAATATCTTGGCAATGTATGTCTTCTTGTTGGATATGTGTGCTTAATTGTGGAATGATGAATAACCGCAAAATACTGATGTTTGGGACTCATCATCTTGGGCTTGATGATACAAAGAACACGGCTAGAGTGCTGCAACACATGCTCTCATCGGAAGCTTGGAAGAGTTCTAGTTGCGAAGTGTTGGCCATTCCATGGACACTGTAGTTCGAGATCTGCTCAAGTTTCTGCAGTCCAAACGCAACAAAGCGACATAATACAGTGAACAGCAACAGGGAAGAGAATGAAACGAGAGAACATATATGCATGTTTAGTTGCTGTTATAGCGAAATCTTAGCTACATGGTATTATATGTCAATGTCAATACCCTATTAGACATATTGTCTAGACGTAAAATGATCATTTTTTTCTGAAGTTATTAGTTTATTGTAGTGCAAAGTCCTTATGTGAGTTACATTTGATTCTATCACTTCTACTGCACTAACAATAGCTTTCAGGTATTGAACTAGCTAAAATGCGCACCCCCGCCCACCCCCCCCCACAAAAAAAAAAAATCTATTTAAATGGGTGGAGAAAATATATAAGTTGACGAATGTTGGAGTACATACTAACCTCTGTTTGCCGGAAATAAGGGACGAGATCAAGTGCTAAATGCACAGAATTTGTTCTAGTTGAATTCGCTTTTCCATAAATTTGAGTGTAAATGATTAATTAAGACTCTAAAGTTCTTCAGTGCCTGCGTTTTTCAATCCTGGGGCATGCAGAAAGTCTAGATTAACATACCTGTATTAATTCAGTAACGTGTATTAGTTGGACACAGAAGCTTGAAAACTTCACACTAGGAAAATTGCTGATTACAGCCATCAATTTACAGGCTACAGCATTAGAAGGGTCATACGCTGAGGAGTTGAGATGGCGGAAGGAAAATGAGGAAGCATTTACAAAAGAAAAAAGAAAAAGGAAAACTTTGAAAATGCGAAAAAGAAATAGGAAGAAGAGCGGATAATTGCCGTGGATCAAAAAGTTTTACTGGAAAGTCAAGTTTCCATCTATGAATATAGGGTGAAAGAGTTGGATGCTGAAAAACAGTCTGATGTGGAACTGTCACGAACTTATGAGAAAGAGCGAAATGAATTCCAGGTAGAGCCCCACAACGCACCCAGTGTTAACCGACGATCTTTTGACAAAACAGTTCGAACCTTCCTCAAGCATAAATACACAATAGTTTTTCTCTGTGTTCTCTTTGCCCAAGATTCATGAAGCAACTTCTAGTTTTGATCCATTTTTGAAGGTTTGGGAAGAAGGATATGGTGATATGTTTACTTCGTCACACTTTAGTGGACCCAGATAGTTTTCGAGGCACCTCATTATTTCAAGAAGAGGTAAACAAACAGTTTACTGATTATATTTACTGCATTTTTGTTGCACCCATCAATTCAAGCTTCATATCTTCAGATACATCATGTATGCATGAGTTGTTTTATTTTTTTGCTGCTACTTTGCTCTTTCTAGAAGCTTGTCAGAAATTCAGAAATAAAGCAGTACTAATATATTTATAGTTCAAATATTAGTAGAATCGGAAAAAATACTGCACGTCTATTGTAGAAATGATAATATAAAATATGGTGACAAATTTCAGGTTGATGTTTTAAGTGTAGACATCCAAACCTCATCACTCTAATAGGAGTCTCCCCAGCAGCTTGTGGTCTCGTTTCTGAATATCTTCCCAATTAATGGAAGCCTTGAAGACCGACTCAGCTGCAAGGACAACACTCCTCCATTGTCATGGCAATCTCGGATATACACCGCTACAGACATATGCTCTGCCCTTATATTTCTTCATCCCAGTGGTATTGTCCATGCATGGAGACTTAAAAGCTAAAAATATTTTCCTTGATGCTGGTTTTGTATGCAAACTCAGTGGCATTGATGTCGGTAACCATCCTCAGTTTCTTCAAACGGGAGAATTATCTCCCAAGTCAGACATTTACTCATTTGGAATTATAATTATACAATTGTTGACTGGGAGATCACCCTTGGATATAGTGGAGGAAATGCCGGAAATGCCAGAAATGCTAGACATGGGAAATCTGGAAGCTTCATTAGATTCCTCAGCTGGAGAGTGGCCATTTGTGAAAGGAACACAATTGGCTCACTTGGCTTTGAGGTGCTGTGACAGTGATCCAAGCAAACGTCCAGACCTTGTATCGGAGATATATATGGAGAGTTCTTAAACCAATAAGAGCTTCTTGTGAATCCTCATCATCATTTCGGATGGGTTCTGAAGAGCATGGTCAGTCTCCATCATATTTGATTTGTCCCATCTTACAGGTACGTAATTTGGCCTTTTACTTTATTTTATATATCTACATGGACTAACTTGGTCTTTCAAGCTGCTATTTGTGATATATATATTGTTGTATGTATTTTTCGGATTCATTAAAATGGGCTGGTATAAGCCTAACTCAGACCTGATAGAAGGCCCAATCAAGTCCAACCCAGTCAAGGCCCATCAGACGAGGCCCAGATGACTCTAAGCCCAGCGAGCTCTACAGCTCGTTCAAGTAATTTTTTCAGTTTGCAAATAACAAGCTCACGTCTCAGCCAGGATTCAGCTCGCTCCATAAAGTTCTCCTCGTTCACAGCTCGCAAACCGCCATAGACAGCAGCTCGTTCAGGAGTGTAATAAATGCAGTATCTTCCAGAACAGACAGTTACCTAATTCAACCATGATTCTCTCTCCAAATATGGTAGTTACCCAGTCAAACCATGATTTCTTCATCAGATATGGAAGTCTATTCAAATTCAAATTCAATCATCCTTATCTCGAGATAATTATGGCAAGTTCCTGATATTATTCCAACCAAATTAGGAAGTGTAATTAATTTACAGTTCTTTTCCTTATTTTTCCTTATTATTTGGGAAGTGTAATTAATTCAGGATTCTTTTCCTGATTTGCTGCAACCAGAATTGTAACGCCTCTCTCTCTATAAATAGGGGGTTAAAATCATTGTAACAAGCTCATAGAGTAATTAATAGTATATTGTCACTCTACAGAATTTAAGAGATAGACAGTCGTGGACGTAGGCCTATTATTGCTGAACCACGTAAAAACTTTGTGTTCCTTGTTTGATTCTCGGTATTTACCTGTGTCCCTTCTTGGTATTTGTGCTTTCTCACATTGATTGCAGGTATTGGACATTGATTACCCGTCGACTGAAGTCTAACGTCGACATTTTGGCGCTAGAGGAAGGGCCCAAACTGCAATCTTTTTCATCCTAATTCATCAATTTTCGATATGGTAAAAACCAGATCAAACAGGTTTCTTGGAGATGATGACCAGGTGGAAAGTTGTATGAACCAGTCCCAGCAGAACGTCCAGCCCATGCAGGACGCACCCATGCATGTAGCAGGAGCGTCCCATGGCCTGGCAACAGGCATCCCTCCTTTGCCTCCCCGTCTGACAGTTCTAATTGCCCCAGTAATCGATGGGCAGCAGAATGTGCTGATTCAGAGGCATGAAGCGCTGGAGGATACGGTCAGACAACTCACAGAGGCCGTTAATATGTTGGTGCAGGCTCAGGTACAAAACATGCCCAGGGTTGAGGTTCAGGCACCAAGGCATGTGCCCCAACAGCATGAAGCGATGCAAGTACCTGACAGGCTGGCAAGGGAAATCCCGCGACCTGCAGACTCAGCTCGCTCCTCCAATGCGCGCTCTAGGGCTGGAGGACGCCCTGTTCGGGAAGAAAGGGAGGTCGCGCGCCCTGATAGCCTGATGGTAAGGTTGAGCCAAGATGAAAATCCGTGAGCAGAGGTTGGGCAAGATAGGGCCAGAGTTGCAGTTCGGCGATTTAATGATGGACAGAGACAGGCAAGATCCCATCAGCCTGAGGGTCTGTACGAAGAGGACGAAAGGTATGACCCAGAGCATCCTGCCCCTAGTCATGATCACAGGAGAAGATACGAGCTCTAAGATCCCCAAATAGAGGAGCTCCTTCAAAGGGTCCAGCAGTTGGAGGCACGACCTGGAGCCCCAGAGCAGCGTGGGCTCTACGGAGAAAGGACTCCGTTTACAAGAGAAATAGAGACGCAACCTCTCCCTTCGAGGTTCAAAATGCCGAATATTCAGCAGTGCAACGGAGACAGTGACCCCTATGACCATCTCGACGCTTTTAACGTCCAGATGGACTTACAAACAGGAAATCCGATGGTAAAGTGTCGTGTATTCCCAGCTACCTTGGGGGATATTCCGAGGACGTGGTTTAAAAATCTCCCAGCTCGCAGCATAGGCAGTTGGGCTGAGTGTCAGCAGAAGTTCGTTGGCTAGTACAGGGCCTTGAGAAGGCAGCTCGCTCCATCCTACCACCTAGCAACAATCTTTCAACGTTAGGGTGAGTCATTGAAGGAATACATCACCAGGTTTAGACGCAAGGTTGCAAATGTTGAGCATCCATCAGATGAAAGTATATTGACAGCGATCTCAGCTGGGCTGCGCAAGGATGGGAAGTTATATGAAAGCATTTACAAGTCCCCAGTGAAAGATTTGGGAGAGTTCTACGAGCGAGCTACGAAGGAAATCAGGTGGAAAGAGACTTTCGGCCCGAAGAAACAGAACCAAAAGAACGAAGCGAGCAGTTCCAGCCAGTCAAAAAGAAGAAACAATGGCAGGAACGAAGAAGGTAGGAACAGTGGCTCAAGTAATCAGATTGCTAAGAAGGCAAGGAGAGAGCCAAGATACGAGCGACCTCGACGTCAAGGTCGTTATGAAGGATACAGCGTCCTGACAGCTTCACCAAACAGGATTTACCCTGCAGAAAGAAACATGGAAGATTTTGGGAGGCCCAATCCCTTAAGAGCTCCTGTTCAGCAAATAGATCAGAGCAAGTTCTGTGCCTATCATAATGAGGTCGGGCACAGTACTTCAGATTGCTGGGCTTTGAAGAACGCCATTGAGAAATTGATTAGGCGAGGTCGCCTGAGAGACTATGTAGTAAGACTCGCCAACTCGCGACCTCCACAACAATGACCTCACCAACAACAACCAACACATCAGTAATAGCCCCAACGAGCTTCCGAGCAAGATCATGAACCTGCGGTAAGAACCATTTTTACCATTCATGGTGGCCCCCATATCGCAGGCGATTCCAACAGATCGCATGAGAGGTACGTCTGAGAGGTGAATCATTCTTTTCAACTCAATGGGTCGGAGGGACCTACCAAAAGGGCAAAGCTGACCTCGGACGAAATTGTGTTCACTGATGAAGATGCTAGAGGTGTGATCTGGCCTCATAACGATGCGCTGGTTATACGAGCTAAAATCAGCAATATGGAAGTTAGGCGCATCATGATTGATACTGGAAGCTCGGTGAACGTGATGTATAGGAGTTGTTTTGATCAGTTAGGGCTTCGAGCAGAACAAATGAGACCATCCCCGGAGCCTTTATTTGGATTCACTGGAGATGCTGTAGTTCCAGTGGGCTATATTAAGTTGTTATTGACTCTTGGGGAGGCAGGTCGTCAAGCAACAACCCTGACAGATTTCTTGATAATTAACTGTCCATCAACATACAATGTGGTCCTCGGGAGACCTGCCATGAACGAGTTGGACGTGGTCACTTCGACCAGAACTCTTACCGTCAAGTTCCCAACTCCTAATGGCATTGGATGTGTTCGAGGAGAGCAGCATTTAGTAAGACGCTGCTATGAAGATGCTGTGAAGATGGGCGTGAGAGGAAAGAAAGTAAACGTGGTCTCAGGGGGCGAGTCACGAGCTATGACTGAGAAAGGAGTCAGTCACGACCTGGATCCTCGCGAGGTAGATGCAGACCGAGCTACGGGGCCAGTTGAAGAATTGGAAAATGTCTAAGTCAACGAGGCGGATCCTGAAAGGTGTCTGAAGCTGGGGAGAGGTTTAACTCCAGAACTAAGAACCCAGCTCGCTAAATTCATGAAGACGAACCTGGATGTGTTTGCATGGAATCATGAGGATATGGTGGGGATAGATCCGAAAGTGATGTCTCACAGGTTGAATATTGACTCTCATCACAAGCCAATTCGTCAGAAAAGAAGGGCAATGATAGGGGAACGATATTTAGCATTGAAAGAAGAGATAGATAAGCTGCTGGCTAACAAATTCATTCGAGTAGCTTACTATCCGACCTGGGTCACCAATCCGGTTCTGGTAAAGAAGAAGAATTGGAAGTGGAGGACTTGCATCGACTTCACTGACCTAAACAAGGCGTGCCCTAAAAACAGTTTTCCCCTGCCAATGATAGACCAGCTCATGGACGCTACTGCTAGACACGAGCTCCTGAGTTTCATGGACGCATGTTCAGGATATAACCAGATCCCAATGAACCCCGAGGACGAAGAGCACACCTCATTCCTAACTGATCGTGGCCTGTATTGCTACAAGGTAATGCCCTTCGGGTTGAAAAATGCTGGAGCGACCTACCAACGCTTGGTGAACATAATGTTTGATGAGCAGATTGGAAAGACCATGGAGGTCTATGTTGATGATATGCTAGTAAAATCCAAGCAGATAGGTGACCATGTACACGACCTAGGAGAGATGTTTCAGATGCTGAGGAGCTACCAGATGAAGTTAAATCCGCTCAAATGTGCATTTAGGGTAGCTTCTGGAAAGTTTCTAGGCTTCATGGTCAACAGTAGGGGAATTGAAGCAAACCCTGAGAAGATCAAAGCGTTGATCGACATGAGATCGCCAACCAGGGTGAAAGACGTGCAGAGCCTCAATGGCCAGGTCGTAGCACTGAGCAGGTTCATTTCGAAAGCTACAGACAAGTGTGTCCCATTCTTTGATATTATGAAGAAAGCAAAGAGCTTCGAGTGGACGGAACAGTGTGAAATAGCCTTCCAGCAGCTGAAGGAATATATGGGGCGAGCTCCACTTCTTTCTAAGCCCAAAGAAGGAGAAAGGCTGATTCTGTACTTGGAGGTGTCTCAGCAAGCTTTAAGTGCTGCATCAGTGAGGGAAGAAGAAAAGACACAGCTTCCAGTTTATTATGTAAGTAAAAGGTTGCAAGATGCTGAAACCAGGTACTCACAGATGGAGAAGCTCGCTTATTGCCTGGTTACCGCATCAAGGAAGCTGCGGCCTTACTTTCAAGCTCATATGATTAAAGTTCTCACCCAGTATCCATTGAAGTAAGTTCTATAGAAAGTGGACACCTCAGGTCGTTTACTAAAGTGGGCAGTGGAGCTCGTACAGTTCGATATCCAGTTCAAACCAAGGACGACTATCAAAGCTCAAGCTCTGGCAGACTTCATTGCTGAGTTTACAGGACCTGTGATGATGAAGCTGAATCCTCTGAAGGTCCAACTTGGGAGTTTTATGTCGATGGATCATCCAGCGAGCAGAAGGCAGAAGCTGAAATTCTACCGATAAGTCTTGAAGGCCACAAGATCCTTTGTGCTGTGAGGTTTGGCTTCCAGGCAACAAACAATGAGGCTGAGTATGAAGCATTGCTTGCAGGTTTGCGTTTGGCTAAGGAAATGCGAGCTGAGCGATTGAAAGTCTTCAGTGACTCGCAGCTCGTTGTTTGCCACATATTGGGGGAATATCAAGCCAAGGGACCGAAGATGGCCCTTTACCTCCAGAAAGTTCACAAGCTGCTAGGTGCGTTTCAGAAGTACGAGATGAAGCAAATCCCACGGATTCAGAACTCGCATGTAGACGCATTAGCTCGCCTTGCGACCACACGAGGTGCAGATTTCCTTGGGGCAGTCCCAGTTGAATTTCTACCAGCTCCTAGTACGGAAGAAAGGAATTCACTTATGGCAATAATTGTACAGCCTGATTCCTGGATGAGCTCAATTCTCAGTTATTTGCAAGATAGAAAGCTACCAAGTAACAAGCTGGAAGCCCAGCGTCTACGAGCTAGAGCAGCCAGGTATTGCATCTATGATGACCCCTGTACAAGAAGAGGTTCTCAACTCCACTGTTAAGATGCATTGACGGTCCTGAATGTGAAACAGTACTGAGACAGATACACGAAGGCCATTGTGGGAACCACGCTAGGGGGCTGTCTCTGGCTCAGAAGACACTTCGTCAAGGTTTCTACTGGCCCACCATGAGGCAGGACGCCATTAACTTAGTAAAGAAATGCGACAAGTGTTAGAGGTTTGCCCAAGTTCCACGAGCTCCTCCAGCTTATCTCCAACAAATGGTGAGCCCGTGGCCCTTTGCGATCTGAGGGATGGATTTGATCGGATCCCTGCCAATGGCTCGTGGAAGATGCAAATATGCAGTGGTCGCAGTGGATTACTTCACCAAGTGGGCGGAAGCAAATGAGCTAGCTGAAATCTCCACAACAAAAATTGAAAAGTTTGTGTGGAGTAATATCATTTGCAGATTTGGGGTTCCACAACAGCTCGTAACAGATAATGAGACTTAGTTCAGCAGCGACCAATTTCTCAGATTCTGCAACGACCTCAAGATCGTTAAAAGCTTCTCAGCAGTGGATCATCCACAAGCCAACGGCCAGGTCGAAGCTGTGAACAAAATAATAAAGCAGCTTTGAAGATGAAACTGGAAGCGAAGAAAGGAGCGTGGGTAGACGAGCTCCAGAAAGTGTTGTGGTCCTACAGAACCACAGCTCGCAGCTCCACTGGCGAGACCTCGTTCTCAATGGTGTATGGGTCTGAGGCTATGATCCCAGCTAAGTTTGAAGTCACCTCGCAAAGAAGAGCAACCTTCAATTCAAATAACAATGATAAGCTACTTGCGACAAACTTGGACCTGCTTGAAGAGCACAGGGAAACGGCTAGGTTAAGGGTAGTTGTCTATCAGCAGAGAATAGCGAGGTACTACAACAAGTATACTCGGATTCGCAAATTCAATGTTGGAGACTTAGTTTTGCGTCTCATCTTGCCTAGAGCCCGCAAACCGAGTGATGGATCCTTAGGCCCGAACTGGGAAGGACCCTATGTTGTCAAAGCAAACTTGAGGAATTGAGCTTATCATTTGGCTAATGAGGATGGAGCTGAAGTCCCTCGAGCTTGGAATGCCGAGCATCTACGTCCTTATTATCAATAAGTTCTTTTATTATATGTAATTCAAACTCATTTTAGTTAGTGAAAGCTCAATTTCCCCTTTGCTTATGATTCAACTCATTTCACTAGGCTAACGAGCTCCGATCTCCGAGCTTCGAGCTGAAACTCGCTATAAAAATAAAAGAGCCTAAAAAGCAGTGAGGTGACGACCCCTGCATAGCTCGCTATAATGAGAAGAGCCTAAAAAGCAATTGGCTAAGTGCCATTGCATAGCTCGCTATTGAAGAGCCTAAAAAACAGGCGAGATGACGACCCCTGCATAGCTCGCTATAATGAAAAGAGACTAAAAAGCAATTGGCTAAGTGCCATTGCATAGCTCGCTATTGAAGAGCCTAAAAAGCAGGCGAGATGACGACCCCTACATAACTCGCTATAATGAAAAGAGTCTAAAAAGCAATTGGCTAAGTGTCATTGCATAGCTCGGTATAATGAAAAGAGCCTAAAAAACAGATGACTAAATGCCTCTGCATAGCTCGCTTATAATGAAAAAATCCTAGAATGCAGATGGCTAAGTGCCTCTGCATAGCTCGCTATAATGAAAAGAGCCTAAAAAGCAGGCGAGATGATGACCCCTGCATAACTCACTTAAAATTAAAAGAGCCTAAAAAGCAACGAAGTAAATACCCCTGCATAGCTCGTCAACATTCTAACTGATCAATTGTTTATACTTACAAAATTTTATTAATTGATGAATTAAGCGATTGCTTTAATTATTATTATCAGATTTTGAGCTCATTAACTATCAGCTCTCAAGAAATTTGATAATTTTAAAGTTAAAAATCATAAAATATGCGATAGCTTAAACGTATGCAGCACAGAAGAAATAATGAAAGAAGTTTCATTAACTGTAAAAATTGTTTACAAATTGAAAGCTGAAAAAAATATAAAAAGCAAAGAAAAGACGAGCTCTTAAACTTGAGCTGGAGGATCTGGGCCTGTTAAAGGGTCTTCATGAGAAGGAGACAATCCAGGGGGATCGAGGTCGATAACTGGCTCAGTTTGGGAGGTCGCGCCAAGAGCTTGCTCTGATAGAAGAATTGGATCAACTAAAGCCGAGGCAGCCTTAGTTTTGAACTCCTCTACAAATTCAAGTCCCACATTCCCAAAGATAGAAAAATTCATTTCCGAATGGGACATCCACAGCGTGAACAGAAAATCGCGACCTGTTGACTCCTCAGCCTCATCCTTGGCTTCAGCGACCTGCACCTCCAATTCTCGAGCAGCCTGCTCTCTGAAGACCGTTAGCTCTTCGAAGGCATTATCAGCATGACGGTTAACGACCTCAGCTTCTTTCTGCATGGCTTCTGTTCGCTTTTCTGCAGCCTCGGCCCGTTGAATGGCCTCCCCCACTTGCTGCCTAAGCACTTCAGCTCGACTTTCTGTCCCTTCAGCCCATTTAATTGCAGCCTCCTCAGCACGTTTAGCAGCGACTTCTACCTCCTCAGTCCGCTTCTCTGCAGCCTCAGCTCGCTTCACTGCATCCTCTGCTTGACGATCGAGCACTTCAATTTTTTCCTTTACGATCGTAGCCCGCTGCTCGGCCAGTTCGGCCCGTTGCTCGGATTGCCTCAGCTCTTCTCTTGCTGCAGTTAACTGTGCCTCGTAGTCCTCGGCAGTTTTCTGAGCTAGCTCAGCCTGCTGATCAGCCAGCTTCAACACTTCTCTTTGCATGTTGCGCTCTTTTTGTATTTCCAGCAGAGCTTCCTCAGCGGCCTGTTTAGCAGCATTTGCCTCGGCCATCTTTGCCTCGAAGCTCTTTGTAGTTCTCTCGGCTAAGTATGCTATCTCATCCTTGGCAGCCTCCAGCTCGCTTTCCAGCTTCATTATGCGATCTTCGGTAATTTTGGTCAACCTCCTGCTTTTCATTGATATAAGGGCACCCTGAAAATTTTATGAATTAGTATGCGATAAACTAAAAAAGGCCAAAAGATAGAAAAAAAATAACTTACCAACATGGAATGACGAGCTGCGAACTCGTCTAGCTCCATACCCTTAAGGGATTTGTTCTCCAAGACCCTGGTATGACTATACATAATGGGTGTCCAGTTGTCCACAAAGGAAGATAGGTATCTCCCCCCAAGTCCAAGCTCAATTTCCGATCTGGTAGGAGAAGGAGTCCTCTCACGCTCCGGGATATCAGGCTCATCAGCGCTAAAAGTATGGCGTCGCGAAACAACGGTACGCCTAGTTACCCACCTGTTGGGACCAGCTAGGGTGTCCTGGGAAACAACCTTAGAAGGAGCATCCCATTTTTCAGGTGGCAGGTTGGAAGCTGGAATCAGCTGAAGATTTGAAAAGGCAGTGGAAACAGGCACCTCGTTAGGAGCAGCGGATGAAGGAGCAATGGCCTTAACAGACACCTTACTGAGAACGGCGGCTGCAGGAGCCTGATCCTTAGCAGATGGCTTTGGGCGTTTTGAAGGAGCAGTAGGAGTGACTAAAGCCTCAGTAGGTCGTTTAGCTGGAGTGGCTGAGGAGGTCGGAGCTTGGGCAGGTTTCTTAGCTGGAGCAGCCAAAGAAGCAGGAGCCGGAGGTGCTTCAGCAGCTGTTGGAGCTGTTGAAGAGGCTGAAGTCTTGGCAGTTTGATCAGAAGGGAACTTTAAAAGAGTTAGCTTCCTTCTATTGGCTGGAATTCGCCCAAAGGAAGGAACAAGGGTTGGAGCACAAACTGGAACCGGCAGTGGAGCCCCTGGGACAAATGTGTGATGAGGAGAAGGGGATGAGTCAACTTGTGCAAAAGGGGCTGTATGGGCTAGATTTGACCCTGTCCGAGCTGGAGCAGAAGCTGGAGAAGTCATTTGAGATGCGCCCTTTGATGGGGCGCGAGCTGAAGACGTTTTCTTCTGAGATGGGCTGCGAGCAGAAGCACCTTTGGAAGGCTTTCCGAGCTGGAGAAGGTGCACGAGCTGTTCCCTCTGCCCGCGGAGTAATAGTTTTTGGAGGATGAGAAGTAGATGTATTCCCCACCTTGACTGGGACATCAAGGACAGAAGGAAGTCTAGGGTTGTCACCCATGTTACCTATGTCCTCGTCAGGTCGCAGAATGTGAGACTCTTTAGGTGGGGCAAGGCCATAAGCTCTGAGAACAACATCATCAAACTTGCTACTGATGCCCGCTTCCTCCGAGCTTGCGAGCTTATCAAGAGCTCGTGTCTCCTCATTGCTGAGGGGAGACTCGTCCGTTTTCAGCGCTGCACAGTAAATGTTAAAAATAATAATAATAATAATAATAATATCCAGCTCGTTATATTTTCTTTCTACCTGGCTTCAAGACGAAGCTGAAATTTCGGAGATCAGCGAGAGAGAGGCAAGAGACGTAAAACCAGCTCGTTTTGTATGGTCCAACGTTGGACTTGCCATTCGCATCTCCTTGGGGCAGGAGATTCTTATATTTTGACGGACGAGCTGTGAGGTAATAGATGCCTTCAGGTTTCTCTCCCTCTTTTGCGCTTACAGCCTTGAAGTTGTAAAACTGCTGAATGATTTTTGGAGTGGGAGGAGTAAGGCCATTCCTTAGGAAGGCTATAGCCAGCGAGGTCAGCTGCGCATAGGAGTTTGGTGTTAACTGGGACGGCGCGAGCTCGACTGCGTTAAGGAACGCGATCAGGTATGGGGGTATCGGGAATCTTAGTCCCTGTTCGAGATGTTGGACACTGACAGCAACATACCCCTTGGGTGGATAACATGCATGGTTTTTAGGAGCCGGTATCAGTACGCGACAACCTAAAGGGATACGAAATTGTATAGTATACCCGGATACATCGGAAGGCTCCAAGGAAGAAGGATGGCGGGCAAATGTATCCCGAGCTTCTCTTCCCTGCTTGACATGCTCTCGAGCTGCATCTCGCTCGTGAGCCTTCCTGCTATGAGAAGTTCTTTTACTAACTCCGCTTGAAGACATATGTGCCAAAGAAATATTTTCAGGTCGAAGCAAGTTATTAAAATTCCAAATATACTAAGTCTCTTACTTTGCAAATCACTCATGGATTGGGGGGCTCGACCTATGAGTAAGCGACCTGCGAACTAACAGTCTAACAGAAGTATAATCCTACAGTTCATATGCATAACTACAACAATAATCAGGTCATTAATGAGCATGAAACAAGATCCAATCAACAGAAGTTGAAGTGACGTGTTCAATAAAGAGCCCAGAACAACAAAGTTCAACAATTGTTAGAAAGACTCAACAACGATAGCATGCTATATTCAAACCATTTCACAACAAACAACAAAGCGCAATATGATATGAACTCGACAAAATAAATCAAAGAACAGAAAGTTGGAAGAAAAGAAGTCAGATGTTTACCTTGAATCCTTGATGAGAGTGTGAAAATGGTGACTGGAGATGTTGATTTTCAGAAAGTTCTTTGAGCTTGGTTGCGTGGTTGCTTGTTTGCTTTGAGAGAAAATGACAGATAAAGAAGAAAATGTAAAGGTTTTCATCAGTTTATATAGGCAAGCAAGCTTGAATCCCAGCCGTCAGATCTCTGTATTATATAACCGTCATTAATCCAACGGTGCAGCACGAGGTACGACTTTGTAATCATGTAGCCGTCAATTGAAAAACGTGCGCATTAAATACACGTGCAAGGAACGGGCAGGCGTCGTTTCAGTTACCTCCTGCATGACTACCATGTGTCGCAATTGAAAAGGTGGAATTTGAAAAGGTGCAGAGGCGGTTATTCAAGTTTGCATGCTAAGGAAGCCAGCTTTTACCAGCAAGCTCGAGCTCCCAGCTCACAGAGCGAACTGAGAGCTGGGTGCTAATGTTGTATGTATTTTTCGGACTCATTAAATGGGCTGGTAAAAACCTAACTCAGGCCTGATAGAAGGCTCAATCAAGTCCAACCCAGTCAAGGCCCATCAGACGAGGCCCAGATGACTCTAAGCCCAGCAAGCTCTACAACTCGTTCAAGTAATTTCTTCAGTTTGCAAATAACGAGCTCACGTCTCAGCCAGGATTCAGCTCGCTCCATAAAGTTCGCCTCGTTCACAGCTCGCTTCCCAGCGAGCTCCAACTCGTAAACCGCCATAGACAGCAGCTCGTTCAGGAGCGTAATAAATGCAGTATCTTCCAGAACAGGCAGTTACCTAATTCAACCATGATTCTCTCTCCAAATATGGCAGTTACCCAGTCAAACCATGATTTCCTCATCAGATATGGAAGTCTATTCAAATTCAAATTCAATCATCCTTATCTCGAGATAACTATGACAATTTCCTGATATTATTCCAACCAAATTAGAAAGTGTAATTAATTTACAGTTCTTTTCCTTATTTTTCCTTATTATTTGGGAATGTAATTAATTCAGGATTCTTTTCCTGATTTGCTGCAACCAGAATTGTAACGCCTCTCTCCTATAAATAGGGGGTTAAAATCATTGTAACAAGATCAGAGAGTAATTAATAGTATACTGTCACTCTGCAGATTTAAGAGATAGACAGTCGTGGATGTAGGCTTATTATTGCTGAACCACGTAAAAGCTTTGTGTTCCTTGTTTGATTCTCGGTATTTGCATGTGTCCCTTCTTGGTATTTGTGTTTTCTCACATTGATTACAGATATTGAGCATTGATTACCCGTCGACTGAAATCCAACGTCGACATATATATATATATATTTTTGAAGTAAGCTGCTACTTGATATATATATATATATATTTTAAAGTAAGCTGCTATTTGATTTTGGTAAAACTTGATAATCATATATTAATTAAAATATTATTGAACGTGATATTGAGAGACCATATGGTTGACAATTATTCAAATAAAATTCAAATTTATGGTTGATAATTAATAAATACTCAGTTTATATATATCTAAGGATAAATGAACTTATGAACTTTATATTATGATATAAATCCAAATTTAGTGATCCTTATATTATATATAATTTAGATGTTACTCTCAGCAACTCTTTTTTGGTTTGTCAAGATATATCTTAGATACATGAAGATGAACAAAAAATTGAATAAGGCATCCAATCTTTTTCAATTGGGTAATAATAAATTGTCCAATTTGTTCATTTAAATGATATGGTGTATAAATTACCACCAACAAATAGTACACTGTAAATTTTGATGATGTTGGTGTTGACAATTCACGAATCACTTAATTTGAATAAAATATTATAATTAAATGTATAACAACTCAAATAAAAAAGTGCTATGCTAACATATAGAAGTATTAACATAGAAATTACAAGTTTTTGTCTTATACCAGTTGCTTGCAGCTATGCTGAGCCAAAGTGTATATCATTGTCTAGATCCAACTATCTTTCCATGCAAACACTATAATTCGATGCTGGTATTTTAAAGATAGTCGTGACATGTGATCTTGAAATATATATCAACACAATCAATATGAGATGAGTTAGCTAGTTCATTAAGACTTCATTTGATATACGGGATTAAATCAGACTGAATTAGATTGGATTAGAATATGATAGATTGAATTGAATTAAAAAATTATTGTATTATGTTTGGTAGAATTTGGGATTAGATTAAAATTACATCATATTATGCTTGGTGTAGGTTAGAATTAAATTGAAATAAAATCAATTTAAATATTTTATAATATACTTAAAAGCAAGTTAGGAAATAAAAAATTGAAAAATTTAAATAAAGTGGAGATGAAATATTCATTCTCAAACCCATTAACTCTCGTCATTTTGGTTGGGAATCAGCATCCCGTGAGAGGATAATTTGAGGGAGTTTGGGATTAGGTTTGGAATCCCACCCATTGCTCTTAAAACATAAAATTTGAGAGTTTGAGATATTTTGAATCTCAAACCCATCTCAAATCTTATGTTCCAACCATAACCTAAGTTTAATTGTGACCGGTAGTCTGAAAACATAGATTAACAACCAACACGAGATAAATTAGCCAATTTATTAAGAAGCAATCCCATCTTGTGTTTTGCTACAAATCTATGCCTTACCCTCCACATCTCTATCACTCTCATCCAAGATTTCAGGAAATTATAATGCTTCACTACTTGACCTTTCTAGAAGCGGAGGCAGCGTTGGGTAGAAAATTGCGGCATATTTGATGCTCGGTAAAAAGCTAACATTAAGTCTTGCACATATAAAACGATGAATTCGTAGCCAATTCATTATTGTGAATGCAATCAAAGTACACTAATATCATATTGTCTACTTTAAGTCACCAAAAACACCAATACACCCTTCATTTTAGGATTTTGTGTGTATTACTTGCATCAATATTTCACCTGCAGCTCATATCTTAGATAAATATGAACGTGTCATATGTCAGTGAAGTTAGTTAATGAAAAAAAAAAATTATAGTTTGAAAGAAGAAATTAGGAAACCAAAAGAAGTATTCTTAAAGAGACCATGTACACATCTTCTCCTGAGGCATATCTGCTAACAAAATCTTTCAGCAGCTTATCAAGAGCTGCACAAATGGGTAAAAAAGTAAACATTAGTATACTGACAATAAAGCAGTCTTTAATGGTTTGTGATGAATGTTATATAAATGAACAAGTAAACAGGATTCAATACAAACAGTAAGAAAGATGCTTTCACAACATTTTAGTCCAATTTTCTCTACCAAGCAATACAAGCCATACCACTGGTATTTCACAATTGCAGCACATTTGATGCTTGGTAAAAAGCTAGCATTAAGTTTTACACATATAAAACAATGAATTCGTAGTCAATTCATTATTGTGTATGCAGTCAAAGTACACTAACATCAGTTTGTCCCTTTTAAGTCACTAAAAACACCAATAAACCCTTCAATTTAGTTTTTTATGTATATTACTTGCATCAATATTTCACCAACAGCTCACATCTTAGATAAATATGAAAGTGTCATATGGACGTGAAGTTAGTTTAATGAAAAAAAAAAAACTGTAGCTTGAAAGAAGAAATTAAGAAACAAAAGGCAGTATTCTTGAAGAGATCATATACACACCTTCTTTTGTGGCATATCTACCAACAAAATCTTTCAGCAGCTTCTCAAGAGCTGCACAAATGGGTAAAAAAGTAAACATTAGTATACTGACAATAAAGCAGTCTTTAATGGTTTGTGATAAATGTTATATAAATGAACAAGTAAACAGGATTCAATACAAACACTAAGAAAGATGCTTCAAAACATTTTAGTCCAATTTTCTCTACCAAGCAATACAAGCCATACCACTGGTATTTGACAATTGCAGCACATTTGATGCTTGGTAAAAAGCTAACGTTTAGTTTTGGCCATATTAAACAACAAATTTGTAGCCAATTCATTATCGTGTATGCAGTCAAAGTACACTAACATCGATAATTCATTATTGTGTATGCAGTCAAAGTACCCTACTTTAAGTAGATTGTATGAATCATACAAGGCTTTACCTGAATTCGTAGCCTCTTCACCGGAACAACAACCAGATGTGGTGCACTAAGTATGGTGTTCTTCTTCCCTATCTACTTGTGCCATCACCCACTTGCTTCTTAAATATCATCATTTCAATGTGTGTAATATTGTTGTCTGTTTGTATCAAAAAAATTTTCCTTTTCCTATTATTATGTACTATCCTATGACTGGAATTTGCATATGAAATAACAGACTAGTTATAAAATATGACTAATGAGGTTAGTCCATATGTTCGTTGCTTTTCTATTAACTTTCGTATTAGTTGTTTTTGGGTGAATAGGATGTAGACTGGCTTGGTTGAGCAATTGATGTTACAACTAATTTGTGAGTTGAAGAATATGTAAATGATGTCAGGAAAGTAGTTATCTAGTAAAGGTTATGAGCTTAATTTATAGGCCTAAAATGTTGTAAAAGCATCTTTCTTACTGTTTGCATTGAATCTTGTTAATTGTTCACTTATATAACATTCATCACAAACTATTAAAGACTGTTCTATTGTCAATATACTAATGTGAACTTTTTTACCCTTTTGTGCAGCTATTGAGAAGCTACTGAAAGATTTTGTTGGCAGATATGCCAACTTATCTGCCAACAAAATCTTCTTCAACATGAAACCCTACCTTTTAGTTTTGCAGAGAAACTATGGCTCAACTACTCAGCCAAGAGACATGATTCCTTTCTTCACTTGCACAGCATCATTTTCTCCCTTTTAGTTTTCATTGTAATTCCTCTGCCATACATGTTGGCTGAGCTGAGTACGTTTAAGAAAATGAACAAATACAAGATCCAACCAAAAGTGAAGAGGTCATTGTCAGACTTGTTCAGCTGCTACAAAATGGTCATTCAAGTTTCTATATTTGTTGCTGTGTCCTAGCAAACTATCGCTTTTTCTTATATTAAGGTTGGTGACTAATTATCGTTATAAACATGACAGGATGAAACTTTTGATTATCCAAAATCGTATTTATATTCTTTCCTTCAATATTCAAGGAAGAAGTTTTGAATTTCATCATGCAGATTTTATAATTAGATGTGAGGATTTTTTATTTTTTATTTTATTTTATTTATTATTTTTACTAAAGTTATAAGGATAGATATATATCAGCCCCCTTTGTTGTCGAAGTAAATTTCAAACCATGTAGGCCTTGATTTTAATCGAATCTAATATATCATTGCCTTGTTTGATGTCAGATTTCAAAACCAAATATATATGCTTCATAATTTAAATAGAATTTTTCTACTTAAGTTCCTTCAGTCATATAAATAATATATTTTTATTGTGTCCAAACACATATAATATACTTATGTGCATGATTTTCAACATTTGGTTAGAATTCTAATTGAGAATTAGATGGATTTTCCATCAGAAGTTGGGATTTCGAACAAGTTTGTCACTGCCATCAAAATGGGAAATATTTTGGCAAATATTGTACTTTATTAGAAGGTTATTTCAACCATTGGATCGATCGATGGCTGCAAACAAAATGAGCCTGTGAGAACATTGATCACGTACATCATGACTACGCTGCCCCAATTACATCATGACTACGCTGCCCCAATTGCATTTGCCGCACCATACCCTCACTAGGCTGAGCTTTTGATTTTAAGCATCCCTACATTTCTTGGGCCTGCTTTCGTTCCTGGACACATTGTGGATCAATCTCAGGCAAATAAAGGCACTTGAGACTCATAGCGGGTATTTTCGTGATGGAGAACCCCAGTAAAATTCTGCTGCTTTGTCATTTCTGCCTTTCCCGATCCTCGCTGCCATTTTTGTCTCTTTTATGCTTTTTAGGTCTTATAACGCTTCAAACTCCTCTTGTTCTCTCTTGTTCTCTCTCTCTAATGTTCTTTTTGTACTGTACTATTCTCTGCTTTATCCACTCTTCTCGTATAAGTGTCTTTTTTTCCTTTTTTTTATTTTTTGTTTTTATGATTTTCTACTTTCCATTGGTATGTAATTCTCTGTTGAGAAGTAACACCTTTTTGAAGGAAAAAACTACATTATTTTCTGGTGAAATTATGTAAAGTAAAATCAGTTGGACGGCGACTTGAGACTTTAGAAACTGTGTTTTGGCTATTTTTAGCTTTCAAAGTAAAATCAGATGGATGGAGACTCGAGACTTGTGGTCTTCTAGTGCCTGTTTCAAAATTTTGGCTATTTTTAGCTTTCGCACCTGAATCTCGTGATTTCTACTTAGACTTTTCATTTCAAGTCAAATCTACACCACTTCAAACTCCTCTTGTTCTCTCTCTCTAATGTTCTTTTTGTACTGTACTATTCTCTGCTTTGTCCACTCTTCTAGTATAAGTGTCTTTTTTTTTTTCCTTTTTTTATTTTCTGTTTTCATGATTTTCTACTTTCCATTGGTATGTAATTCTCTGTTGAGAAGTAACACCTTTTTGAAGGGAAAAACTGCATCCTTTTTGGCGAAATTATGTAGAGTAAAATCAATTGGACGAAGACTTGAAACTTTGAAAACTGTGTTTTGGCTATTTTTAGCTTTCAAAGTAAAATCAGATGGATGGAGACTCGAGACTTGTGGTCTTCTGGTGCCTGTTTCAAAATTTTGGCTATTTTTAGCTTTCGCACCTGAGTCTCGTGATTTCTACTTAGACTTTTTGTTTCAAGTCAAATCTACACCGCCAACTACTCTCTTCTAATCTTTGATTGTTTTCCCTTCTGACTGATCACAATCGTGAATTCCTCTTCCTTCCGTACACAGAGAAAAATATAGGGAGATATATAAATAGAGAGAGAGAGAGAGAGAGAGAGAGAGCATTTGTATTGTTTGTAGTGATTTTGAATGAGTTGATGAATTGGTTTGCATTATTATTTTATGATATAAATAATATTTTAATTAATAATGAATGAGTGTATTTATAAACTATTTATCTTAACAAAATATTTATCTTATAATAATTTTATTTAAGAATGATATTGTATATTTAAAAATACTAATTTGGAGTGTGCATACAATTTGTGAGGGGTGGAAATACCACCATCCAATTGGACAACTCCAATAAAGGTGAGGCATTGGAACTTTTGATTGCCATTAAGTGTGGATCCTTGCTATTGGTTTATATTGATAGTTACATTGATAATGTGCCTTTATTATGAGCAATTTATTCGTTGTTCAAGTTAGGTAGAATGTTATGGCTAGACATACAATAATTTATTAATTTCAGAATGTTTTTCTTTTTTGGTGCAGGAATTCAATCATTTTCTATGTAGTGTTTGCAAGTTTTATGAGCTTTTATTTGTCAGCAAGTCAAAAATCATAACTAGGTTTCATATTTCTACAGTTATTTAATGTATCATTATTGTCCAATAATCTTTTATTTCCTCTAACAACTAATTAATTTCATTATTTCATGTTTTGGGTATCTGAACAACAATGTTGTAGACGATAAAAGCTTTAAATTTTCCCATCAAAAGAGACTAAAACAAGAATACTAGACTAAAATCATATGAGTATATGCCAAACTTTCTCCACTTCTCTTTGCATTTTTAAATCTTAAGTTTAAGGTTTTGTAAGACAAGTAAACGTTAGGAGTTTGACTCTTATTTATTTAGATTGGAAATTTCATTTTTCATTTATGTAAGATTTGATTGAATTAGTTTTTTTTTTTATAGTTATTTTAATATTTTTTAGAGTGGATGCAACGGATTTTAATGAACAATAAATGTTATTTTCTTTATCAATCTATTATATGCTTAAATTTATATAGTTGTACTGAGAAGTAGAATAAAAATTATTCCTATAATTCATTCAGATTTACTATGATTAAATATATGACCTCAAAATCTATTCTAATAATATCGAGAAAAAATATATTCTTACAATACAAGGAAAATATTTTTCACACATACAATTAAATATTTATGATGAAACTCGAACTACTATTACAAATATAAAAGAGATATATTACTCGAAAAATAGTTTAATTTACTAAAGTGTATCAGAATAAAATTAAAAAATATTATAATTTTCCTATTAAAGAAGTTAATAATTTTAAATTAGATTATTTGTAATAAATGAAATGTATTTGAAAGAAGTGTACCTTAAAAAAAAAAAAAAAAAAAAAGAAGAGAGGTGCACAATTTTTTTTTATCGAGGCTCAAATCTTGAACATTATTCATATACTCTACTTAAACAAATTTTCTAGATCTGCCAATATATATATATATATATATATATATAATTTCCTATGATTATTTTTCTAATTAATTTTGTGATTTAGCCCACTCTGAAATTTAATCAATATTCGGATTTTCTTATAATTGAAATCCATTTAGCATGACTTCTCCAAGCAAAGTCAAAATAGAAGTATGATTTTATTTTTAAGTAGAGTGGTTTAACAAAAATATATTATTAGTTTTTCTAGTTGCCAACAAAAAAATAACCGGAAATAGTTAGCCCAAACAAGTTTAAAAAGTTTCCATCAGTTTATATTTCTCCATTTAAATAATAATGAGCATTAATGGTGAATAATAATCAATAAAAATAATAAAGAATAACATCAACAAATTTAAAAATTTTATGGGATCAGTTAGCACATAACAGTCGCTTTATGGAGAACTTCAATAAAGTGGAAGCAGTGGAACTTTTGATGGCCATACAAGTGTGGATCATTGCTATTGGTTTATATTGATAGTTACATTGACAATGTGTCTTCGTTATGAACCCGTTATTTGTTGTTTAAGCTAGGTAGAATGTTATGGTTAGACATACAATAATTGATTAACTTCATAAAGTTTTTCTTTTTTTGTGCAGGAATTCAATGATTTTCTATGTAGCGTTTGCAAGTTTTGTGAGCTTTTGTTGGTGAACAAGTCAAAAATCATAACTAGGTTTAATATTTCTTCAGTTATTTAATGTACTATTACCGTTCGATAATCTTTACTTCCTCTAACAGTAAATGGATTTCATGTTTTCATGTTTTATTTATCTAGAACAATAATATTACAAACGATAAAAGCTTGAAAATTTCCTATCAAAAGAGACCAAAACGAGAGGCTAGACTAAAATCATATGATTATATGTCAAATTTTCTCCACTTCTCTTTGCACATTTAAGTCCTAAGTTTAAGGTTTTGCAAGACAATTAAAGGTTAGGAGTTTGACTCTTATTTATTTAGATTGGAAATTTCTTTTTAATTTATGTAAAAGTTGATTTAATGATTTTTTTTAACAAGTAACTGAATATTTTTAGAGTTGACACAACAGATTTTAATAATGAACAATGAATTTTATTTTCTTCATCAATCTATATATACTTAAATTTATATAGTGGTGAGAAGCATAGTGAAAATTATTCCTATGATTCATTCAGATTTACATATGACCTCAAAATCTATTCTAATAATAACCATAAGAAATGTATTCCTACAATACAAGAAGAAAAATTTTCACACGTACAATTAAGTTATTATGATGAAATTTGAATTACTATCACAAATACAAAAGAAATATATTACTCGAAAAATAGTTCAATTAATTAAAGTATAATAGAATAAAGTTAAAAATATATATAATTTCTCTATTAAAGAACTTCATAATTTTAAATTGGATTATTTATAAATAATGAAATGCACTTGAAAGAGGTGCACAATTTATTTATTTATTTTTATCATCTACAATGAGAACGATTCAAATCTTGGACATTATCTATGTGCCCCATTTGAATAAATTTTCAAAGTCCACCTCTATATGTGTGTATATATATATATATATAAATTTCCCATCATTATTTCTCTAATTAGTTTTGTGATTTAGCCTCCCCTGGAATTTAATCTGTATTCAGATTTTCTTATAATTGAAATCCATTTAGTATGACTTCTCCAAGCAAAGTCAAAATAGAAGTATGATTTTATTTTTAAGTAGAGTGGTTTAACAAAAATATATTATTAATTTTTCTAGTTGCCAACAAAAAAAAAAAAAGAACTGGGATTAGTTAGCAAAAACCAGTTTAAAATGTTTCTATCAGTTTATATTTCTCCGTTTGAATGGTAATGACATTAATGTCTTCATGACGAATAATAATCAATAAAAATAACAAAGAATAATATCAACAAATTTAAAAATTTTATGGGATTAGTTAGCACAAGACGGTCGCCTTTAGCAAAACATCAGTTATGCTTTGTTTAAATCTTTTTAACCTAAAATCTGCTTTGTTTAAATCTTTTTAACCCAAAATCTTTTGAATATATGTTGCCCAGTAATAGTAAAAAAAAACATAAACATTTTCGTTAATTTAACTTGTAACCCACTAGCTAATAGATTATTAAACTGGCATTTTCCCATATCTTGTCTCCAGATCACCAGCTAATAAACACCAATATAAAAACAACATAATCCCACATCCCCAATTTGCCCCCACCACTTGCCACCAAATTACAGTGCCATCAAGAAAAGTCCCGGACTCCAAACCACACCAGGGCATTTCCGTCAAAGAAATTCAAACTTGGACTCCAAGGCACATAAGGATGGGCATTTTGAACCCAACCCAAGTAACCCGACAACAACCCGATCATTTTTTATAGGATTGGGTCGGGTAAAGTCTATTAAAAACCCGACTCGGGATGAATTCAAACAACCCGATTTATTCTCGGGTTAGATGGAAAACCGAGACCCAACCCGAACCCGAGACTATATAAGGAAAATGATGAGCCCTAGCCACACGCATCATCCATTTCTCTCTTATCTTCACTGATTTCCTCCTTTCCGCCGCAGGTCAGTCAGCCCTCCATCTCCTTTTCTTCATCCATCCACGGGCCACGCCTTCCTGCTCCATCTCCTCCATTTTTGCCGATCAGTCAGCGAGCCCATCTCATCCTTGCTGATCCACGGCCTCCTTTACGGTGGTCCTCCAGTCTCCAGCTTCCACAGTCTCTAATAGCCGGTTCCTCACTCGTACGCACTCTTCCCTCTCGCTCTCCCTTCGCCGTGCTTCTCCTCGCTAGTGGTTTGTTGCTTACGGTATCGTGCTTCTCCTTGATTGATTTTGGTTGTTGCTTCTCAAACAAATAACTCTACTGATTTTGTATGTTTCTAACACTAATCTCTGTCAATTAATTGGTATGTATTGTCTGTGGTAGTATTTAGGTTTGTTTGTAGTGTTGTTTGTAGTTTGATTTAGGTTTGTTGTTCTTCAATCTCAAGTTAGTGGACGGTCGCTGTTCAACATTTTTGTAGTGTAGAAATGGATAGTGGATGGAGGAAAAATGGAACTTGTATGTGTTTCTTGTATCTATAAAAAAAGATGTGACTCACTGAGTCACTGTTTATCGTATTTATAATTTAGAAAAGCTTTAATGATATTTAATATTGTATCTTTTAATGTGACTGTGTGTATTCTGTATCTTTGTGGATTGTTGTGACTTGCATGTGTCCTGTGGGTGCCAAATTATGAACATGTTTAATATTATATCTTTTACTGGTTTGATTTTTGTTGTTGTTGTGGTGTTGCTGATTTTATTCTTTTTCCTTTTTTTCGGGGGTAGGGGGTTGGGGGTCTGTATAGTGGGCTTATTGATTATTTCCTGTTTTCATGTGCTATCAATTGGACATTTGGACTTATGGTTTTTTATGCTTGTGAAGGCTATTTGATATCAAAGTTGTGTTAATGGATTCTATTAGGACTATTGTGTTTTTTGTTTTTTCAGGTGTCTTTATGGTGGATTAAACTTTTGTTTTGAATATGTAATGGGTTAAATTTTGTTTGTATTAGACATGTTAATCGTTATCAACAGGAACGTTTCTTACTTTAGCAAATTGTCAATCCGATCAACTTAACCCAATCCAACTCGATGTTTATTGGATTGGGTTGGGTTAGTTTGGGTTGAAGAATTGATTGGGTTGGGTTGGATTGAAATTTTTCAACCCATGTTGGATAGGAGGATTTATAACCCAACCCAGCCCGAACTCAAAAACATCCATCTCTAAAGGCACATAGTAAATTTAAAAATCAATAAAAATAACAAAGAATGACGACAATAAATTTAAAAATTTTACTGGATTTGTTAAACACGCATAAGTCGCTTTAGCAAAACATTAGGACTGTGTATGGCAAGGAAGGCATTGTGTGCTTCGTACATATCACGTGTCCTTTCATACTTCGTTTATGTTAACATCAACAAATTTGCTAGACAAAATCTGCATCTCTAGCTTGATACACTTTTCTATTTTTCCTACTCTCCCTAGCATGACCCCCAGTTTCTGCATAAAAAAACATATGGAAGTGGAACATTTTATTCATATGAATCTAGTTTCCGACTCCATCTTCTCTATAAGTATATTCAGCATATTAAAATCTGGAGCACGTTCGGCCTTATCGTCCTTCTGCAAAACATATTTCACCAGATCATGCCTCCAATCGAAGACCTTTAGAACTTTGTTCTATTGAACATTATCATCCTCCAACTGCTGCTTCTCGATATATTCTGACGCTATCTTTAGCAGATCATAATCCTGCACCAATACTCTTTAAAAGTAGCATCAGCAGATCAGAATCTGGAGCACGTTCGGCCTTATCATCCTTCAATTTCTTCTTCTTCATGAGCTTGGCAAGTATCTCCAGCAAATCATTTTTTACCTCCATCCATTTCATAACTATCTTAAGTAGATCATTTTCTGCGAGCTTTTTATCATCGATCCCTTCCAGCATTCGGTCCCGAAGATACTTTCCCGCCATCCCAAAGTCTTTGTTCTTCACCATTTTCTACAACTTCAGCAGGTCAGTTGTAGAAAATGGTGAAGAATAAAGATTTTGGGATGGCGAGGAAGTATATTCGGGATTGAATGCTGGAAGGGATCGATGATAAAAAGCTCTCAGAAGATGATCTGTTTAAGATAGTTATGAAGCCGATGCAGGTGAAAAATGAGCTGCTGGAGATACTTGCCAAGCTCATGAAGAAACAGAAGTTGGAGGATGATAAGGCCGAACATGCTCTTTATTCTGATCTGCTGATACTACTTTTAAAAAGTATGGTGCGGGATTATGATCTGTTAAAGATAGTGTAAGAATATACAAAGAAGCAGCAGTTGGAGGTCTTCGATCGAAGGGATGATCTGGAAATATGTTTTGGAGGAGGATGATAAGGCCGAACGTGCTCCAGATTCTGATACGTTGAATATACTTATAGAGAAGATGGAGTTGGAAATTGGGTTCATATGTATCAAATGTTCCACTTCCATATGTTTTTTTATGCAGAAACTAGGGATCATGGCTGGGGAGAGTAGGAAAAACAGAAAAGTGTATCAAAGCTAGGGATGTAGATTTTGTCTAGCAATTTTGTTGATGTTAACATAAACGAAGTATGAAAGGACATGTGATATGTACGAAGCACACACTGCCTTCTTTGCCATACATAGTCTTAATGTTTTGCTAAAGCGATTTATGCGTGTTTAACAAATCCAGTAAAATTTTTAAATTTATTGTCATCATTCTTTGTTATTTTTATTGATTTTTAAATTTGCTACGTGCCTTTAGAGGTGGAATTTTTTGGGTTCGAGTTGGGTTGCAAATCCTGCTACCTAACATAGGTTGGGTTGAAAAATTTTCAAGCCAACCAAATCAATTCTTCAAAAAAATGTTGAAGATCCTAGGGTTATCGCTATGGACCTCATGTTGTGCCTATGTCATCTGCTGAATGGGAGGCCGTCAAGTTCAAACCTGAAAAGGGCATAAAGCTTCCGGGATTTACTGGTGCTCCTAACATATTGCAGTAAAATAAGCTGCATTAGATTTGTTAGTTGCTTTCCGTTAACATTGTTTATAAAATATATCTTCTTTCTAATAATTTGTTTTTAGCAAATTGCTTATTTCAAAGACATTATTACATGAAAGATGTCAATGTTCTCATTGCTGAACCAGGCAAACCAAGGGCAATGATTGCAGTTTCTGCCTTAGCAAGACCAATGAAGGAAATGAATAAAGTTGCAATTTTGTGATGTGTTTGAAGACGAGGACAACAAAATGTTGTTGTTGGGGTCTTGACTCCCAATGTATCTGAAAAAGATAACATTGTAAGGTTCTGCATGCAGTGTTTCCCTTTACATTGGTTATTGTGATTAGTTTCCTTAAGAAAATTTGCTTTCTGAATTTGCTCGGCAGCCAGATTTGATCCACTTCAATGTTTTTCCTTTTGCTGAGGATGTTCGAGAATTTCAGTTTCCTTCTTTCGGCAACATTCCTATATCGTGGCAGCCAAATGAGCAAGAGCAAGAGGCTGCAGATAACCTAGTGAAGATGCTTGACCTTGCACCATCTGACAAAGGGGAAACTTTGCAGCCTGATTTTACACCAAATCCTGTTCTAGAGGTAATAAAAGGTGTTAATAATCATTTGTAGTTGTGGAAACTTTTCATTTAATGAGCATGTATAGTTGACAGAACTCCTTGGACCAAGAACAATGTTTTTAAGAAAGCGTTTAAGGATCATCAAAAGTAGAGTTGTTTTAACCTTGATATGCCTTTCTAAATTTTAGCTGAAACTGATTGCTGTTGTCTGTGGTTGTCAGCATTTATTTAATCATCTTGAGCTGAAATCAAAGCATCCAGATGCACCTGTTCCTCCTCTTGATGAAACATTGAAGAAGATTACTGAGCCTGATACAGAAATACTTGCTGAAAACAAGTTCATTGATACATTTCATAGACAATTGAAGTCATTTTTAAGCTAAGGTCTGAGTTACGCAATCAATCTATTCTCAAATACTGAGCTAGTGTAATGATGTGTTTTGCAGCTGAAAAAATCAACTAGGCGACTACTGCAGCATAAACCATCTGGTTCAGATGAACAAGATGGTGATGACAATGATGCTCAAGCTGTCAATTCCTCTGAAAGCGAACCTTGAATTGAAGTTGATAAAATTCATGATTTGACCCTATCCAAGACTTTGAAGCTATGATGTCACGAAGAGATAGCCCTGATTGGGTTGGTCAAGCAATCGAGTATATGAAACTGAAATTTTCCACCTAGTGAAGAACTCCAACAAAGGAGATAATTATGCTAATGCAATGGAACACTTGGTTGGTCTACACAAAGGGTGCATTCTTGAGCAGTTATCTGTCTGTCTTTTTCTTTTGGTCTCATTTTGCAGCATAGATATGGTGCCTTTGCGGCGAACTTTTTACAAATTGCTCTTTGGCTAAGCTAGGCAGACTGTCATGGCTAGACATAGAATTATTGATAACTTAAGAAAGTTCTGGTACAGGAACCAAAGCTATTCAATGATTTTCTACGTCATCTTTGCAAATTTGGCCAGCAGAAAGATTTTGGCAATTTCTGGGATTTGCTTGTGTGCAAAGACCTTTCATTGGTCACCAAGTCGGAATCCATAGATAGGTCAGTTTCGCAACGCATCAATATCATCCAGTAATTTTATTCCATTAATCAGCCATTTAATTCTGTCTTTACATGTTTTGTTTTCCGGAACAGTGCTGTAACGGATGATGAAGCTCGAAGATTTCTTGTCAAAAGAGAGCCAAAACATAAGGATGAAAATTTTGTCGAACTTCTTCCAGTTCCCTTTGTATTATGTAAATTTGAGGTTGTCACAAGAAGTGTTTGTGCAGTCAATTTCACCGTTATGCAGAACCTACAAATGTAACCACTGCGCTTGAAAGTTGAAACAGTTCCTCCACTGCTGGATCTTCATGGACTTCGTTTCATTTTTGTTTGTCTAGAAATTTTATTGTACATCAAGGATTAAATATCTTAATTGGAAAATAATTATACTTGTTCTTTTAAGACGTCAATGCACGCTCTTCCACATACTAATTTACTGTACAAATTTTATGTCAAAAAACAAAAAAAAAAAAACCCACTACTACACAAGTTTGTGTTACTATATATACACTATTAACACCTTTTGTATACATAGTAACACAAACTTGTGTAGTAGTAGGTTTTTTTTTTTTTTTTGACATAAAATTTTTATAGTAAATTAGTATGTGGAAAAAAGTGATTGAAATGTTCACCTCTGTTTCAATTTGTATATGCTTCGAGTTGTTCTAATTCAAGATTGATTATGCTCTTTTGAAAACAACATATAAAACCCACTTAGGATGAGAGGCAGGTCTGAGTACAATTAATATATGTATGTGTGTGTGTATCTATAATATATATATATATATATATATGCTGTTTAAATTTGTTTAAAATTTTCACTGTTGTTTCATCTAATAAATGCTTCCTGTATTTATCTTACTAAAGACTTAGTTTTTAAGATAAAACCCTAGTTTTTACAATAACAAGAATTAAGGACCGTGATAGTTAGCTTATATGTTAGGGGATATTGTGTCATTTTCAGTTGACCCTACAACGGAGGAACGCTGTTGTATTACCGTTTCACCGGGGTCTAACCCAATATATAGCCACTTTCTGGTTTTGGCAAAATAGTCGTAACATTTTCATGTTTCACTGCATACCATATTCTACAATTATGCAGAGTGCAAATTATTTTGAAAATTTCCACCTCTTCAGCACAAATAAAATGTTCCAAGAAACACTTTTGCTTTTAAGAAATTCAAACCTTATTTCTCTTTTTAATCAGACTATTTAAATCCAATAGCCAAATACAAAAGATATTGAATAGCGACTCACAATATAGCATGTTCAACAAAATCAAACATTATTTAGGTACTAAAGCATGCCCAATGTATCACTAAGAGTGTATTTGGAGCACCGTATTAGATTGAATTGGATATGATTAAATCTCATGTTTGATGTCTGATAGGACGATAGGATTTGTTGAATTGGATTTTTTAAATTAAAATATTATTTTTAAGTTAAACAAAATTGAGATTAAAAAATATATATATGGATAGATGTATTATAGGATTGCATATTATTAACATAATTAATCTTCTTATTATTTTTAATCCAAACACAGTGTTAATAAATATGATAAATGCATTGATTCTCACCAATTGAAATAAAGAAAATATGTTTGAAACCAAAAAAAAAAAAATCAAAAAATAACAAAATAATATATAAAAGCCATACTGCCATTTATAAAAGTCACACACCCACACACACACACACCACACATATATATACCTATCTATCTTCTATCGATGCAACAAGCTAAATCCAAATATTAATGAAACCTACTGTTTTGAAATCGGTTGAATCCAGAACTATCTGGTTCTGGGTTGTCAACGAATCTAGAACCGTCTGGTTTTGGGCAACACTTGGTCAGAAGAAGAAGAAGAAGAAGAAGAGAGGGTGGAGAGGTTTCAGGAGAAGAAAAGAAGGTAAGAGAAAGAGATATAGATCGAGAGAAGATAAAAAAGATGGGACATGGGAAATGAAAAATCCCATCCCATCCAAAGATGAGTGGGATTGTGCAATCCCAAAAGAATGAGAAATGAGAAGAGTTTGGAATTCTTGAATCTCAATCTCATTATGCTCTAATCGGCTTCCAAACATGACATTTAAGTAGTTTAAGATTTTTGAATCTCAAACCTACTCTAAATCCGATGTACCAAATATTACCTAACGAAATTTGACTAATGGAATGGGGGTGTTGTGTAATAAAAGAGTAAATATATTTCTGTTTGTTTTTTGGCAAACTTTAGAGGGGGCATTGTGTAATTATTTTTTAATTTAAAGTCATACGGTATTTTGAATAAAAACGAAATTATATGAGGAAAAATGAATAATCTATCAAAAGTAAGGGGTTTTTTAAAATTATCCTTTTTTCCCTTTTATAACTAGAAAAATAAGTTTATTTTTAATAATTGGTTTCGGATAAGTTTTTTGGTTAATGGACCGAAATTCCCCTTTATATGAGGATTATATTATTGGATAAGAATGTAGTACCTAGGAATATCACCGAAACAACGTGACTAAATCTAATAGAGGCAAAGAAATTTCTATTCACAAAGTCTAAATTTTGAGCACAAGGAGGAACCTATAAATCACAATATCGCAGAGTGGAAGGTGCAAACCAAGAAGACAGTCGCAGACAACAATTAGATGCACAATGCAGAGTATAAAGTGTTAGAATTGTGAAGCCTGAAGGAATTTTGAATTAGAAAGAATTCAGAATTGGAAGTTTGAAAGAATTCGGATTTGTGAAGCCTGCAGGAATTCGGATTCAATTCTGCGTCAAACTTTATCTTATTCGAAAGTAGATCAAACGAAGTCCGATTTAAGCGAATAAGATTCGTTGGAAAGATAATTTCGATACGAATCCAAAGCCGCAAGAGTTACAACAAAATAAGCCTGGACGCGCCTTCACGCGCCCCAAGAAGAGCCGGTGGTCAATTTGCTGCGGATTTTTCGGAATTCGATTTTAATTCGACTTTTAAGTCCGAATCAGCTATGTATGCTTCCTAAACTATAAATACCCATCTTGAACGTCACATATGTGGGTTTTATGATGTACAAAGGGGTCTCTAAGGGTTTTAGACTTAGATTGACGTGTTTGGGGAAGTGAGAGAAGATTTGTAAGCGAGATTCGTGATTGAGAGTGAGAGAGATAGAGACTTGAGTTTGTAATCATCAATTTGATAGTGGAAGAAGTGCTGGTGCACTCCGTGGACGTAGGGAATTTCCCGAACCACATAAAACTCTTGTGTCTCTTTTATTTTCTGTTTTGTGGTGTGTGTACTTGATTGTGCTTTGCGTTTCCTAACATAAAGTGGCAAAACAAACAATACGGAAAATTAGAGGGCATAATCAATTACAATTCCTCGAGAGAGTTGTGTTAAACCTTCAATAAAGTCCCCGTCAAAGACCTTGACATCCTGTAAGACCACAACATGTTCATATCCACCAAGTCGTAAAAATTCCAAAAGCTGATAAACAAAGTAACATTTCCATAAAAGGTAAAATAAAAGACTTGTTGAATTTTTAAGATCAGTGGAATACAAAGTATCACATAGTAAACCCATGTCTTAAAGCATTATATTTACATTCATTTAAAACCACATTTTTTTATTAAAGGCTAAGTAAGGTACGTATCAGCTGGATAAAACATAAATCAAAGAAAATTAGACAAAAAACAATCTCGAAACTCAAAAGCGAGAGACCTTCTAAGCACTAGAACAGAAATTGGAGATAAAATGAAATTGATAAATTTACAAGTCAAATAGAGAGTGAAACATGCATGGTTCTTTCAACAAAGGAACAACCTCTAAATGATTACTTACATGGTGTAGGTTGTATAGCCTTCCCAAGAAGAGTCAAAATTCTGGGAAACAATTCAACTTAAAAGGAATCAAAAGAATATTGGCCCTTGAACATAATTTAAAAAAAAATCGAACTGGCTACAACTGAAACTCCACAAATAAAATTTTGATTTTATACCCCTTGAAACTTCACACCTAGCTACTGCGAAAGGAAATGTCTTTGGGTTGTACCCTCATGTTCGCTCACTGAAGCATGACCTTTACTCTGATGTTCCTGTGTCTGTTCACATATCAAGGAAACCATTATTTTTTGGATCCTTGCAAGAACTTGTATGGGCATGAGTTCTTTGCTGAATCAGCCGTACAACTGGTTGAATTAAATCCCTTGATAACTAAGCTGCAGATAGATTAATCACCATATCATGGTTAAAATTCCCACCAAGAAGCACAGGGAAACAGGGTACTGTGTACTCCAAAGGAATCAAATGACTGCAATTCGATGTATGACTCCCAAAAGACTGCTTTACCCTTTGGGGGAGTGATATATATGGAACTTCAGAAATGGCCTGTTGAATATTAAAAAGCAATTTAATTCAAGCATCAGTTGGCCCACTATGTGGAGATAACATGAAGAAGAAAAACAAACTTTGGATATAATCCAAATGTTAACCATCACGGTTTGACGAGGAGGTCTTAAACTGAAACAAAAGCAAGAAAACTTATTCATGATGTTGTAAAATATTGGCTTGTCTTGATTGCTGCTCTCAATACAAGACAATCTTTGTTTAAGCATACTGTCATGGCAATATAATTAAATAACTCAACTACATCACACAATAGTATATTAATTTTGCCTTCTGTCTTTATCCCATGTTTTAGGATAAAGACTTGCTACCAGAGCCTTTATTCATTTCTGCTCTCCTTTTTGTTTTATTTTCCCCTTGGCATTCCTCGCAACCTAAGTCAAGTATATCCCTACCACAATCAATTCATTTTCATAGAAATTAATACTCAAATATGGCCGAACCTAGTTCAAATTTGGCACACTCAGGTACTTTTAAATTTAATTTGTCTACAGAGCGGAGGATAAAACTGACCATATAACGAGAAGCGGAGAATATGACCGAGAAAAGAGAAAAAAATTGTTATCGTGCATGACTTACACTGGCAGTCCAGAGCAGTATGCCTTATTTTCTTCTTTTTCTTTTGCTGTTTTCTGGTTGGAGAGATCGGACAATTTTATCTTTTTCTGAATATTCAAGAGATCAACATAGATTGAAGATAATAATCTCCACCCACTTCAATTAATTCATTCACAATACACTAGGTGATAGCTAATTACGTTATCAATTCAAACTGTACAACGTGATGTACGTGGGAATGCTTAGGAGATTATATCCAAATTTTCATTTTGAGATTGACATAGAAGGAGTCGAAAGTACAAAAATTTTATTT
>CM034463.1:1905627-2029228 GCA_019925255.1 Litchi chinensis
GAATGCTACTAAACAACTTTCATCTCTTTTCGTTTTCAAAACACATTTTAAAAATGGCTACCAAAAGCATTACCATTTTTTAAAATGTTATTTTCAAAACATATTTTTAATTTGAAAATGTTTTTCAAAAATAACATTCTGAAAACGTAATCAAACACACCCTTAATTTTAATCTCTAATGGATGGAATTATCAAGTTTTTAAAACTCTTTCGAAAATAGTTCATTTGATCAAAAGTTGTGAAAACTCTTAAAAAAACTCAAATTGTCAATCAATAATGGTTAAGGAGACAAAATATTTGGATAGATAGGTATTTTTGACATTTTCCAAAAGAGAGTTAGAATTACAACACGTATAAGGTCAAGATTAAAATGAATATATGTGTATATATTAATTTAAATAAAATTTTAAAAATAAGTGATTAATTAATTAAAATTAAAAAATATTAAAGATCTCCTTTGTATAATGAAAATTAAAATTAATCATAGAAATAAATTTGAAAATAATAAAAAAAATTAAAATCTAGGTCCAAATCCAAATAAAAATTACCTTGGATTAATTTAATTTTATCGCTCGAGGAGTCTCTTGATGAGAACCTGACAAGCATTGAATCAACATTGCCTTGGATTTGAAATTACATTCATTCCTTGCTTTTGCAGAGCAAGTCGCCACTTGCCAGTCTCGTTATCAATCTTTAGTTTGTGTTTGACCACTCATCACACGTTTGAAGCGCGAGCGTGAGGAGTATCTGAATCTCGATGGGTATCTACACGTGTTGAACCAAAATTGGCTGGTTTTGAAATTACATTCATGTCCTGGCTTTCTAATCTTGAAAAGTGGTTTTCACTTTTGAGAGCATCATAGCTCCAAAACCGTAATTCTCGAAGAGAAGGGTATGGGTACTTGAGAGGGTCAAGAACTAAAAGAAGTTTCTCCCAGGCTTCCAAAACCAAATGTGAACCACCACTGTGTGGTAATTCAGAGATTATAGGGTCATTTTCCTCAATTCTTCTCTGACATTTGAATTTTAGCAGATAATATAAAAGGATGGCAGCGTGCCGCGGCAGGAGTGGACGAAAAAGTGAACCGACTGCTGAGACTTCCACGATGTTCAGAGAAAAATTAAGGCAAACTCGCTTTTAGAAGTAATTAGTATGGGCCCAATTAGGTGACAAGGCAGCCCATTAACTAAACCAATTAAAATTCATTTCTTTTTCTCTCCTTCGTTTTCCCTTTCAACTTTATTTCTGGCAGAGTTAGACTCCGCTTCTCCACGTTATATGACTCGAATATTTCATCTGAGAGTTTTCTTTGCGAGGTAAGTCTAATCCCTATATCAGCTACAATCACAATTTGGAATATATATCGTAATCATTTGTATTATGTATAATTTTTCAGTTTCTTCTATTGATGATATTTAAGGTCTGTGAATTGAATAACTGTTTCCATCATTAAGGTTGTCGAATTTTAATCAATTTAAGAAACTAGTAGCAGAGTTTGTTGTGGTAAAAAAGTGTTACAGGTTATCTGCTGACGTGCATACGCTGTTTTGATATTTTGAACTGTTAATAGCTACTTTATTGATCTAGTTTAAGTGGTTCAATCGATGAAATTCTAGGTTTACTTTCAAATTTGTAACAGCTCTAAAACAACTAGCAACTGTATTTTGTAAGAAGATAGCCTATAGTGTTTGATTAGGCTAATAGAATGTATTGATAATATGCGTCTATGTTAGGGATTTTTTGAATTGAATGCATTGTATTTCTTGGAGAAGTCTTTGGTTTTTTGGTTTTATCATCTGGCGATGCCAGTGCTTGTATGTACTGCTTATTTCATGAGTTTTGTGTGTTTCTGTGGTTGAAAAGCATAATTCTTGCTCCAAGCTATTGAAGCTGGAGCTTCATCTACAATGTCAACCATCAGCGTTCCGCAACTCCTCCCTACAAGTCGGAGATTGCTAGGATTCACAAATTTGATCCCTGTAGTCACTTTCCGTCCTGTTCGTGTTGAGCCTTCTCGTATCAGCTGCACAAGATCGACTCCATGGGAACCTTCACCAGTCAAACAGGCCGATGCTGAGGAAGCTGGTTATGATTTTCTGGAGAAAACTACCAACATATTTGAAACTCTTGGTTCACAGAACACAGCTGAGGCACCACTAGTCAAAACTGAAGAGGTTACCGATAATGCAAGTAATCAATCACTCGCCGAGCTTCAGTTTCTAAAATGGCCTATGTGGCTTCTGGGTCCTTCGCTTTTACTCTCCACGGGCATGGTACCGACTTTGTGGCTGCCTATATCATCCATATTTCTCGGCCCCAATGTGGCTAGCTTGCTTTCGTTGATTGGACTTGATTGCATCTTCAATCTTGGTGCAACCCTTTTCCTCTTGATGGCAGATTCGTGCGCCCGGCCGAAAAATTTGGCACACAATTGCAAGAGCAAGCCTCCCTTTAGTTACCAGTTCTGGAACATGGTTGCGAATGTGACCGGATTTATCATCCCCTTGTTGATGCTGTTTGGATCCCAGAAAGGCTTTTTCCAACCCCAGCTGTCTTTTATTCCATTTGCGGTCCTTTTAGGTCCGTACTTGCTGCTTCTATCGGTACAGATTCTAACTGAGTTATTGACATGGCACTGGCAATCACCTGTGTGGTTGGTTACGCCTGTTGTATATGAGTCTTACCGGGTGTTGCAGCTGATGAGAGGGTTGAAGCTAGGTGCTGAGGTCAGTGCACCGGCGTGGATGGTGCATACCATTAGAGGACTAGTATGTTGGTGGGTTCTGATTCTTGGCATGCAACTGATGAGGGTTGCTTGGTTTGCTGGTTTCACTACTCGAGCTCATAAGCAACAGTACTCTTGTGCATCAGCTGATGGCTAATGATGCATGAGAATCCCATATTCAAATTCAAATCTGTGAGTACATAATCAAATAAAGAATAGATTGGAATATGTGTATGTTTATGTATCCATAGTAAATTTAGCAAATATTGAAGCTTATATATAGATACTGAGAAATGTCCTGAAGTATATGTTACAAAATGTAGTTTTGGCCTATTGTTAAATATTTTCAGCTTTATATCACGGCATGGGCACCAAATGGTCAAGGAGTTTGCATGCATACATTTAAGCATCTATGGATGTTTTCTATCAATCTTTAGGTTAGCCGTCACCATTGGCATCTGGTGAAGACCTCTCTTCCTGACTAGATTAAATTTTAACAGACAATGGAGAACAAAAAAGATCTGGCACGGTAGGAATGCCTTTCAGCGAGATGTTCTCGTTACTAGCATTATGCTTCATATATGAACAATGAGGAATCCACCATTTCATACTGTGGCAAACGCAATTTAAGTCCATCATAAAAATTGTTATTGGTATGTAAATAGTAAGGAGCATGATGGATTGCTTGACTTACACAAGCACAATTAGCTCTCTGAGTCGTGATTTACCAATACTAGGGAACTCGAGTTTGTCTTGCAGAATAGGATTCTCCTCTGCTAGCACTTTGAGTTTGATAGCATCACATACATGACCCCTTTTGGGGCATTTATATGGACGCTTCTCCTGCCTGCACGGAAAACTTTTACTAGAATCTATTTCAGAGATGACCATGTGATTAAACAGAATGTCTGCTGGATGATATTTTTAGCCTGCGTTTGAAACAGAAGCACATGTCCAACATTTTTCAGAAAGCAAGAGTAGGTAGACAAGTCTATCTTTTGATAGCACGATGGAAGGAAGAATATTATATAGTAATGTTGAAAGCTACCTGTCTACAGCTTCAAAATGCTTCTGCTTTTGAATCAGGGAAAACAACTCCATCGAGTACCTATTATCATCCTGTTTTGTAAAAGCTGAGAGGTATTTCTCAGCCTGATCCCATTTATCATTAACCATACACTCCAAAAAATAATCTATATTGAAGAATTCCTTTGTTTCTATCTCCAACCTTAACCAACAAAAGCTAAAATCATTAATACAAGTAGCTGAAGAAACCTGAAAAACCAAAATGGAGATGGCAGAGCATACCTGTGAAGAGTCTCCTTGAAGTTTTCTTCGTCTAGAAACTGTGGTATCAGGTAAATAAGTTCTTCCTGCAGACAACTAGTTAATAGAACCAACTTTCAAGACAATTAAATCAAAACAAACAACTCAAAAATTGACTTTACCTTTATATTTCTAGTCTTCGTTTCATTTTTGGGACAAATGAGACTGATAAGAGACAAGAGTGCTGATTCTTTCACAAGGAAACTCAAGTCTCTCTGCCAAAATGGGATTTCTTTTGATGAACTGTTTTACAAAATCATTGAATTCTGCTCTAGTAGAAGTGGCATCCATATAAGAAGACATGTCTCGCTCCATTTTTCTGCACATATAGTTTCCTTTAAAATTTGAAAAAAAAATCTAATAACATATCTTCCATGATCAACAATGTCCATGCCTTAAATTCGTCGAAGCCAATAGTTTACGTAATTCGCCACTGATTCTATTTGGAACGGCAGAGAACACCTTCAATTCATTCTCAACTATGTTAACAGCAAGAACATGGTTTTCCCTACAAGCAATCAACCCAAAACAACAATAAAGAAACCAATTTGTGGATGCATGAAAAATAAATCAAAAGTATTTCAAATATTTCTTGTACCAAGGCTTCAAAATATTTCTGCTTGCCAAGTTCAAAAAACAGCTTCTTTGACTGCCTATTGTCATCCATTTTTGTGAAAGCTGAAAGATATTTTTCTGCTTTTTCCCATTCACTACTCATAATAGCTTCCCCAAAATGCTTCATGTTGAAGAAAACCTTGGACTCTTGCTCCAATCTTCATCAAAAACAATTAAATAAACCACACAATATGTCAATATATATATAAAACATAGCTGGTTCTGGCGCCATATGTTCATGCATGTCAACAAGAAATTTGAAAAATTTAAACACCAAATAACAATTTCTTGGAATTTCAATCATGCCATCTTCTTTAAAAGCTAAAAAGAAGTAACTTTTGATTTCAAAGACAGCAAATTGAGCTACCTAATATGCAACAATAATATGACAGAACCTAAGTAACCCAATGTTATTTTCTCTTTAACAAGAAATTCTACAAAAGTAAAAAGTGATTTCACCGTACGCTTTTATGCTTTCTATGCAATTCTTTTCCTCCAAGAACTTCAATGTCAACATTATGAGATGTCTATAAGTGGTCTTGGCAGTGCACATTCTTGAAACAAGTAGCCAACAAGTCAATTCCTAGTGTTTCGAAGGTTTTAAGACCAGGAATTGCTGCTTGGTAGTAAAATTTTGAAATAAAATTTTCAAGTTGTGAAACAGAGAACATAGACAAAAGCCAACATTTAGCTTGAAACTGAGGGAAACCAGCAAGCCAAAACGACAGACAAAGGAGTCGTTTTATATGTCTGAACCTGAGACAAACGTTACTTCTACTCCTGATGACAAGTATATGGAATCTTATCTTAAGCCTTGTTGCTTGTAATGGAATTTGGGACAGATATATCTGGAATGTACCAGAGTAGTTTACCAATTTTAGACAATTAAAAAGTATAGTGTTTGCTTAGTAAATTATTTCACATTAATCTAAAATTTAGTTTACATCCATTTGTCACATTTACTATTGGTTAAATGTTTGACGTGTTCACCCTCCATATTCATAATAAGGTTGAGATAATTATTTAATCATATATAATAATGAAATTCATAGAATCCAATATTTTGTTCTTTTAATTTTATATTAAAAAAAACGATGATTTTGATAGAAATTTTTGTGATATCAAACAAAATTAAATAAGGATTTGTTTTTTCTTTAAACTATGCAATAACATAATCCAGTTTATTGTAAAATTACATTTTAATGTGGTGGCGGGATATATTTAACTATTTTTTTTTAATGGTGGATAGGGAGTTCCATATCTTTTGAAAATTTTTGTAGACAAGTAATATAATGTTTGTCATACACTTGCAGTGTATAATCATACTTGCTTTGACTTCATACTTTTCTTACATAAAAGAATTCAAAAGAAAGCACACTACAGTTGTAGTAACTTGGCAGTTGCCGACCCTGTCCACGATGTCTTCATGCACTTTGATAATGATACCATCCATGTTCTTGAAGTGTACTTGACATCGGAATATTCAGCAGACACATTATACCAGCTTATATCGGTTTGGTCTCATATTCTTTTTGGTTTCACTCAAATTTATAATCCCGACTATTCAAATCAGATGCCAATGATTAAAGTTCTCATGTATATACTAAATTAAATTTTAAAAAATTTTTTTTGAGATACTTAATAATGATAGGACAAAACTAATGATATAATCTGATATATAAATAAACGGCTCCCATATATCGAAAATCATCCGCCCCTAATTGAAAGATAACTCATATATAGGAGAAAATCTCATATTTATTACTTAAAGCGGAGGTGTTAAAATCATAATCAAAGGCCATGGTTGGCTTGTGTGCTTTCCATGGTACTATTTGGCCATTGACAAAATTTAAATATTATAATATACATCACTTAAAAATTTATTTCTGTTTAGAAGTCGTATTACACACATGAATGAATATTCTGAAAATAAAATGATTTAATATGAAACATTTATTTATTCCAACGTGAAGTAAGGCTAAATTTGACAATTCGAGTTAATTAATGATCAACATCACGTCATCACTAAGACTACTGTTTTGTTTTTGCGTTCCACGCAAGCAGTCAAAAGTTCCGGAATCAACAGTTTAACACCAATGAACAGCAGCCAGTCAACGCCGTAGTAGATTATATATTAGTGGATTATCAAGATTAAAAGGACAAATCTGTCCCTGGCCGATAACCGAACGGACCGTTAATTCGAGCACCGGGAATCAACAAAAAAACCAAGATGAAAGTAAGACAAACATCGCTGTCCCACGTCGTTGTTACTTTGCACCTCTCTCTCTTATTTAAAAACTCCACCACTCCCACTTTTTCTCTGTCTCTCTCTGTCTCTTTTTCTCTTTCTAACTCACAGCTCCCTCTCTCTTTCTCTCTCTATCTCTCGCCGGTGCAACGGGAACCACCGTCCGATTCCCGTCTCCGGCCGCCGCGATGAGTACCGGTGAGCTTCTCGATATCGAGCCACAAGAGCTTCAATTTCCTTGTAAGAAAGAATCTTCTCTTTGCTTTTTCAGATCCGTGATTTCGCTTTTCGCGTCTCGAATGTTTTCTAATTTTAGTCCTTTTTTTTCAAAACATAAAAAAGTTGAATTGAGGAAGCAGATCTCGTGCTCTCTAAAGTTGTCAAACAAGACCGATAAATATGTGGCTTTCAAGGTAATTTCCAGTACAAATTTGGATTTTTCACTCACAAGTTACCTGTGTAAATCTAGATCGTTGAAAATATTTGAAATTGTCATGCCCGACATATACTCCAGTCTTGATTTTCGCAATTTTGAGCGTAAAAATTGTGCCTTTTCTTTTAGGTTAAAACAACGAACCCGAAGAAGTACTGTGTCAGGCCCAACTCTGGCGTTGTGTTGCCAAGGTCTTCATGTGATGTTATAGGTAAAAATTTGTACGTATGTGTGTGTATGTTTTTTTTCCCCTTTTAGCATATCAATAGTCTTTTTTGTTTTAATTATTGTTTTTGATAATTATTATATTTTTTTTAAAAACAAATTTGTGATCATGTAATGATTTATTTTCGATTGTTTAGTTACCATGCAAGCGCAAAAGGACGCGCCGCTTGACATGCAATGCAAAGACAAGTTTTTGCTTCAGAGTGTAGTTGCAAGTCTTGGTGCCACAGCCAAGGATATTAATCCGGAGATGGTATTTGAATTTTTGATGGCTTTTGTGATGTTGAATTTTTTATTATGTAAATTTGATTTGGTGGCTTAATTGGATTTGTTGTTGTTTTAGTTCAATAAGGAGGCGGGGCATCATGTTGAAGAGTGCAAGTTGAGGGTTCTTTATGTGGCTCCACAACGACCCCCGTCTCCAGTTCATGAAGGGTCAGAAGAAGGTTCTTCACCTAGGGCATCGGTGTCAGACAATGGGAATCTTAGTTCTTCTGAATTTTCAGCTGTGAGTGCTTGATGTTTTGGTTCATTTGATTATTCGATGTATGGAAGTGTAGTCTGGTAAAGTTTATGATTTTATTTTAGTTTTAAGTGATTTATTGTGATTATATGGTTGCAGGCTTCAAGAGCTTTTGTTGAGCGACATGAGCCACAAGATACCTCGAGTGAGGTATTGTTCTCTTTTACTCTTGGCTTTAAACCTTGTGATATTGTTAGCCTTTGAAGTTGAGATGTCTATAAGTGATTTTTGGTGGTCAGTGTTCGCACATGATTCATGTATTCATTTGCTTATTTGGCATGGTTTAAGTTAAAGGGTTAGTTTCTTGTTCAAACCCAATTTTGTATGGCAATTTATATATGCGAGACTATGGAAACAAATGCTTCTAGACTAATCTTTAAGCTAACTGTTATTGAACTATTGATATGAATTGAGAGAAGCTTTCCCAGTTGTATATTCTGAGTGATATTTGTTTATTATAAGCTAACCGTCATTGAACTATTGATATGAGTTGAGATAAGTCTTCTTGGTTGTATATTCTGAGGTGATACTTGTTCTTTCAGGTAAGAGCTCTGATTTCGAAATTAACCGAGGAAAAGAATTCTCTTCTTAAGCATAATAACAAGCTTCAACAGGAATTGGTAAGTCTCCTAAGACCGGATAAAGCCTAATGATGAGATGATGTTAATATATTTCTGGAATTTCAAATGATATCTATATTGCAATCAGTAATAACTAAAGACATAACCGTTTCTTACCAAGATGTGCTACAGTTAGTTTCTCATTGTTGCCTGTAATTCTTGATTTCTTGTACTTCAAATGAAAGAGTTCCACTTGCCATAGTTTGTTAGTAAGAGATTGGTGCCAATATTTGGAATATGATGGGATGAAAGTCAGCTCCAATAAATAATTGTTGCCTATTATAGCTGTATAGAATTTGGAACAGCTGTTGGTGCACCATTATACAGCGTATATGACTTATTTGAGTTTAGTTTCCTCTGACAATTAGAAAGCTTTAATTTCCTCTGACAATTAGAAAGCTTCCCCTACTATTAACTGATGTATGCAAGTATGCATCGATAAGGATTTTGATGCTGGCAGGAATATCCTCCTCCCTCCCTTTTCAATGCAATCAAGTGCATTAATCATCATCAATTTGTGGTCTTTGTAACCCTTGATAGTTAATGAAATCCTTGGCATATCATAAATATTCCTAGCACGAAACTACCTCTACCTTGGAAAATCTCATATCATGAGTTTCTATAAGCTTTCCTTCATCAATTCTGAGAGGCAATAAGCAAATAGTCTGCAATACCCTTTTCATCACTGGAACAAATGACCCTGATAAAGAGACTAGTTTCTCTCTGATGGAAGTCACTTAGCACCTCTGTAGTTACTAACATTGAAGCAGACCTAGCACCTCAATTCCCCACATTTACAAGAATTGGACCATAGTTAATGGCTTTGGTCAACAAAAAGAGTTGAATTTTGTGCGGAAAAAGCAAAATTAGGTGAGAGACAGCCTGCCCAATGGATGTGTAGGAGAGCGGCCATGCTTAAACCTTCACATAGGATATGATTAGAAAGAGCAGAAATCGTGTCATTTTCGTCTACCTAGACCAATTATGGTATGTTGGCACCAAATATAAATATATATATATATATAGAGCACCAAATAGAATGTTGAATACTTGAAAGAAGACGGATGTGGTTGCCGTTGTCTGCCATAATTCTGCTGCATCTCAGTTTACACTTCTGATGATGTTAGGATGTACAGACCCAGGTTCCCTAATCAATCTAAGCAATGTCCAGAATTATCACACAATCGTGATTCCTAACTATTCCATTTGGGCCTGTTTTAAACATGCTTTTACACTGACTGTGTTGTGCAGGATTTGTTGAGGCGTCAAACCAGCAGAAGTGGCAGTGGTATCCCATTCATATACGTTGTTCTTATTGGCCTGATTGGCATCATTTTGGGGTACCTCATGAAGAAGACTTGACAAACAGATTTATGTGGCACTATCCAAGCTTCCAAATGAAATGTAGAAAATTGAGGGAAAAAAAAATGACAGATGAGCAGGAACTTTGCTTCCATGTATTACTGGTCTGTATCAGAACTATAACATGTTAGCTGTGTGAAGAGTCGCTCTTTGTTCATTTTGTTACCAGGTCAAAAGTTTTTTAACTTCTCGTGTTTCCACTTTGTGATGTTCATGAAGATGGCGAAAACCTTTATCAAGTCATGACCCATTTTAAGCACAATAAAATATAAATTGAATACAAATTTAAACATGTACGCGACTTTAAAAGGCGTATCCGTTGATGTTGATCCTATACTTTATGCAATAAAACAAACCATTGCTGCAACAATCTGAGAGTGCGCTCAATCATAAGCACCCAATGAGTTGAAACAAATAGACTCAGGATGCAGCTTTCTTCACAAAAGTTATTTTAACTGCGTAAGTTTCCAAGAGGTCTCGAGTTTTGCGTATCACAACAAAGAAGTAATAAACCTGAGAAGTGACATATAGTCCTTAACATTCCCACCATACCTGAATAATGGTCGATGCAGTTGGATTTTGTTGAGACAACGGTCAATGATTTTAAGATGTTTTTAACATATTGCATCGACTGACAATCTTCTGAAAATCAGCAAGCTGTAGCTGCAAAGGAGCCAAAAGAATTGATAATAAAAAACACATTGAATAAACCATGACGTACAGATATAAAAATCAGCAAGCTGTAGCTGCAAAGGTGCCTATAAAATTTATATTCAAAAGCACATTGAATAAATCATAACGCACTGATATGAATTCATCCAAAGATAATTATCAATCTTTATGAAGAGAAGGGACCATGATGGTTACATTTTGACAACCTTAAATAATTTGCTGTAAATTAATTTGTCTGGTACTCAATAACCTCCTAACCCAAGTTCACATAGCACAAACTGCATTAATCCAGTATGATTTCATCGTAGCATAGAAGACACATGAAACATCATTGATAGATGTTCACAATTAGCATAAGTATTTTACCATATAGTGGTAAATGTGAGCAAGCTACTTTGTATTAATTGGCAGCAGGCTTTTGGTTTATATCAGGCAAAAATAATGTTTGGGAAACCTCTTCAAACTTGAATTTGTGGACTTGAAATTCAAAATTTTCAAGTTTTCTCTATTCAAAGAGGAAAAGGGAAAAAAAAAAAGAAAGAAAAATTTACCTTCCCATCTCCATCACTGTCAAAGCAATGGATCATATCAGCCAACTCATCATCCGTCCATGTAAAGTCATTGGCAATTGCAACTCTCCGTAAATCTGTCATGCTTAACCCACCCTTTTCTGATTCTGCAAGCCAAAAATGCTCCTCATCAATAATCAAAAGTCTCTTCATAGATAACCTGAACAGAATTTACTGCTAATGCAGACAAATGGAAACTGCTTAGCCAAACTTTTGTACTTCAAAACCTTATGTGAGCTTAAACAATTAGTACTTGTTAATCCTCCCAAGCTAGACTACTGCTTTACATTCATAAACAGTAATGAAGTAAAAAATAAATAAATAAAAGACAGCAGTTTTAGAAATCACCATCAAACTGAAAGAAGTGTAAAACCACTTCATCTTCAGTCATTTGCACCCGACTTGTGAACTGCAAACGAAGAATATAACCACAAATCAAATAAGGCTCAAAAATGCAGAACATTTTCTCATAACAAAAGCATCAATCCAGAGCCAAAACAAACTGATTTTTTCTTCTTTCCCTTTCGTCCATCCTCCTGACTGCTAGCATCTGCCTTTCTTTCATCAAGAGCAGGTCCCGAAACTTCTCCAGATTGTTGGAGTGAGAGAGCAATTGCCTGTATATGAAATGCAAAACAATCAATATAGCTCCATCCAAATCCAAACAATCAAATAAAACCCAAGTACTCATTTGTAAGCAATTAAATAACCTGCATTAACTCATCATCATCTCCATCAACATAATCAGAGGTAAACAATTCCTTTTGAACATGAACTTTCTTCTTAGATTTCAGGCTTTTATCCTTCCCCTCATAATCCAAAATAAAAAAATACCATTATAGCAAAACATACTAGAAACAATTAAGTAATCAAAATAGAAATAGAAACATACAAAGACTGAATTTCCCGATACAACTGAGAGTACTTGTCAGTCATCACTCAAAACCTCAACCAGATGCATCATCATATACTAGTGTACACATCCTTGTACACTATTTAATTCAACCAAAGCATGTTAAAATCAATCAAGGTAAAATTTTTACTTTCTCTACTGCTACAAAAATAACAGTGACATCAATAGTGAAAACCCAATAAGAGAGTACTCACTTTCACTTTCCTTTTTCGCGAACTAGAAGTGATAGTAGCCAAACCTTCCTCGTCATCGTCATAGTAGTCGTCGTCATTGTCATCGTCATCGTCATTAGGTCTAAAATCCTCGTCGTCGTCATTTTCATCAATCTTGCTCTTGCGCTTCCCTTTTCGCTCACTACTCCTCGGTTTCGGATTCCGTGACGAACCCATCAGAGACGAAGCGATTTTGGAGAGCCCCAGAGCCTCCATTCTCGCTTTATTCTCCGCAATTCTTGACAGTCTCTGCTTCTCGTACTCCGATATCCCCTCTTGCTTTTGCGCATTGCTTACGGGCTCTTCGATTTCTTCTTCCGAACCCGACTTCTCGCTCTCCTCCGGCTCCGAATCCGACGGATCGGGTCTCGCCATTCTGGCTTCGCAGTAAACAAATGTTGTTGGGATTCAATTCAAGAATTGAAAGACAGCTTTTTCTTGGCGGTGGATTTGGTTGAGGAGGTTTGCATACTCTAAATCTTACCAAGTAGAGCTTGCCACATCAGCAGGAGAAACTTGATCATGTGGGACCATTTGTAGTAGACCTAGTCAAGATTTTGGCTCAAGTGGGCTTTGACTAGAGAAATCAAGCCCGATTAAATTTACGCGTCGCGAGAGTTTTAAGTTGTTGATGGCCAATGTCGTAATAGAAATTTGTAACGGATTACAAAAATTGAAAGGTTTTAAAATAAAAAATTAGAAATTGAAATATAATTGATTACTATTTTAATCTATAAGTTGCTTTTTGTTTAATAACGGCAAATATTGCAAGATGTCATTAAAGAGTTTGGTAGAAATCATGAACATGATCATAAACTCCTCCACTCTTGACTTGCTTCTGCATTGAAGTGCATTATAACATCATCATACGCAATGTGGAAAGGATTATATAGAGCTAATCGAGAAAGATTTATTGTTTTTATTGTATTTATTATGTTGTATAATGTGTTTTTGTTACATCACTTGAAATAATTGAAATCCAGGTTCAATTAAATCGGTTGAGTCTTGGTTTATACAAAACACCTACAAATAGCAGAGAAAGAAGAATACACAAAACCAAATTGAAGGGAAAAAAAAAAAAAAATTGTAATTTGCTAGTGGTGCACAATATAATGATATATTGCCGTATTGTGTGTGCCACATCAAGTTAGCTGTTTGTTATTCATTTGATGTGGGGGAGTGCTGCTAATGTACGGTAATTTATAATTAAATAACCAATGAGATCTGTTGGCGCCACCGCGGGGTCATTTGTTGATCCAATTTTGCTGTCATGGCGAGATTTAATTGGTGTGTTCAATAAAAGCAGAAACCATATCGCTTTTTTTACAGTTAAGTAATATCATAATTCATGAATTATATTTAAGTGAATATGTCATTCAATATTCTTTCAAATAAATAAATATATATCATTTAATATGATCAATGTTTTTTTATTAAATTTTATATTTCATTTTGATTCGATGCATTTTCTACTTCAATTAGAGCAAAATTAAGCAAACAATATTAAATAGTTATGCTTATGCATGGTAATGCCCACGTGACACATCAAATGCTCTCTTAAAATAGTTAGGTTTCAATAAAACATTTTTAAAATAGACTCCACTAAGCTTTTGCATGCGCTTTTAGATTGAATTATAAGTCATTTTTGTTGTCATGAAGATACATAAAATTTCATTCCCTGTCGAGAATCGAGATTGATGTTAAGTGTTAACTATCATTTTCGACATTTTAATTAGTATATTATGTGTTTCACAAAAAAAAAAAAAAAAAGAAGTATATTGTGCACATCCTAGTCAGCAGCAATTCAACCTAAGCATAGTAGTGTCACAATATGCTTAGACTATGGATTGATAATTCATAAACCATAATATATTCGTTAACTTTTTAAAAAAATATTATTTATAATAGGAACATCTTAAATATGGATTTTTATTTGCGCTTTGTTTATAAATTATTTGCTCGTCTTTTTTTTTATTTATATATAATAAAATTTGGAACTCGAGCAATTATTTTCTCAATTTGTTTGTTTGTAAATATGTTTATTTTATTGCAACATACATTGCATGTAAGTATGATTTCACTGCCACTAACGGACTGCCTTAGATTCTCCTTACTTCCAAGGCTTTTATCCTGTGAAAAATTTCTATAGATATGCACTATAATTTTATTGTCAAAGACTCAAAGCTCAATTTGTACGGCTATATGTAATAGTACTCAATTTCCTAATTTATAATTTGTCTTGGAATTCATCTACCTTGCTTGTAAAAAAATCGGATCCCTCTTTACTTTAGCAACAAGCCAAATAGCTTTTATTGTGCTATATTTATAATCCGCATTAGGCGTAGGATTCTCCGCATAATAAACATATGGTGCATTTACTAATAAAAAATTATTAGAAGAGAAAAGGAATCTAATTCCTTAAATTTTACATTTATGGTGTATCTACTAATCGGAAATCATTAGAAGTAAGGAATTTTAATTCCTAATTTGTGATCATATGGTTTGAAACTTTTTGAGAATTAAATTATGGAAACCTTATATAAATTCAACAATAAATTCTATAAATATAACTTATTTCATTCCTTCCACCTAAGAAATTTTCTTTTTCCAATTTCTTTTTTAACAAAATTTGATTTCCTTATTTTCATCACCCATTCAAGTCTTAACCTAACAATTTTAATTACTTACAAAATTATATGAAATCATATAAACTCAAATACCAAATCGAATACCAAATTCCACACATAAGAACTTATAAATCTCAAATTTTACAACATGTACTTTAAGTAGTTGGAAACTCGGAACATTTTTTTTCGATACTCTGTATATATATACATGTGATAGACTTTATGCTATGATCTAGAACTTAATGTTTATTTATACTTTATTTTATAAAAATCGAAAGAGATTGACACATCATAATTATAAATGTAAAACCTATTATCCACTTAGATGAACTTATGCATGATTTTGCCCACACATCTTGAACCCAGTATTTTTGGTGAGAGGGCAGTGTGGGCTTGGCAAGCCACTTCTAGTGCTGTTGTTCTTCTTTTGAGTCGTTGGAAGAACTAGTTGACGCTTAACAAGCAACGTATCTAACGAACTGGACACTTAATTTCAACCTGACTAAACTGCATCCAAACTTAAAGTAACACAAGACCACGCGCACTCGAAGGCGCGTTAAAATCAGAACAAAATAATCACGACTCCTCCCTAGCATCGGGTCTCATATTAAAAAAAGAAAAATGCCCCCAGAATCCAATCAACAACTCTCGCAAACCATTGAAATCACTCTCACTCTCACGCTCCACCTAATCGAAAACCACTCAAAAACAATAAACATGCTTTTGAATTTTCTCTAACGAAAGTCAAAATCCGATTCTCTACTTAAATTGATGGCCTCTTTGGTGGAAATCGATCGCTACAATCAGGTTCCGCTCTCACTCACTTCTTTTTGCGCGTGCCCTTGCCGTCCCTCGTCGCCTAACACCCTAATTCTCGCGCCAAAACGGTGTCGTAGACTCAATCTTGGCATAGTTTTTGATGGATCCAACTCCGTCCGCCGAACCGGCTTTTCCATGAACCGCCGGTTTATTGCTGCTGTAGCCAGAGCAGACCCGGACCGCTTCAATGAAAGCAATGCTAAAGAGGTATTTGACGCTACAAAATTTTTACAAGTTTAGATAAACAGTGAAAATTTTGTTTAATTTTGGTAGTCTTATGTGATATGTGTTGCATAGATAATACATATCTGCTCGTGTTGCGTTAGTACTAATGTGGAGACAATTCTATAACATTGGCACATTGTTGTTTTGATGATTGATTAAGTTGGTATTTCATAGTTTGATTGTTGTTAGAGTGCAATTATTGAAACGGGTATGTTGTAGGAAGTCGACAGAGGCCATAACTTGCCGGTAAATGAGGATTCAGTTTCAGAGCAGCAACAGAAAGCGAATCAGTTGAAGAAAAGGATCGTTTTTGGGCTTGGCATTGGTATTTCCGTTGGAGGTGTTGTGCTGGCTGGAGGATGGGTGTTTACTGTAGCCTTGGCGGCTGCTGTTTTTGTTGGTTCGCGTGAATATTTTGAGTTGGTTAGGAGTCGTGGAATCACGCGAGGAATGACGCCTCCTCCTCGATATGTTTCGCGGGTTTGCTCTGTTATATGTGCTGTCATGCCTATACTTACGTTGTAAGATTGTTGAATTGCTGTTACTTTGTGTTTATACACTAATTAGAATCTCTGATGGTATAGTGTATGATTGTTTGTAGCATCAAGAGTTGAATGGTTATTTATATGGAGTGCGTATGGTTTTCCTCTGTAGATCTGAACACTTTGTTTAGGTCCAAAAGTGATGCACAATGTATTGTTAATGTTTCCAACTATTGTTTTAAGCTCTTCTTGAGTTTCATGCTATGTTTCTGTTAGAACTATCGTTATGATTTCAGTTTTGACTAAAAATATAACTTGATGCTGCTGTGTGATTTGAAAAGGAACATCGGAGTAAACTTGGAGATAAATTGGGAATATGCAGAAAACAAACCTATATGAACTAATCCAATTTTCATTTATAGGTTATGGTGTATTTATTATGCTTTGTCGTTTGCTTATCAAATTTCATACTGAACTTAAATGAGTGATTGTTTAAAATTTTCAGTTGTATCGAAATCCAAATATTTTGATTTTAATTCATTAATGTGATCGAGCATAGTAATTTATTCGTTTGAAAAAATTCTGTGTTTGGTTTTTTTGGGAGTGTATTTTACTAAAGAGAACATTTGTTAATTGTGAGTTTATGCTTACATAATTTTGGATTAGAAAGGGTGGTGACCAATCTTGATTACTGATTAGATGACTGATCTTGAATGCTGATAGTGCTTTCAAACTAATGGTCAGGTATTTTGGTCAAATTGATGTTTCGGTGACGTCTGCTGCTTTCGTTGTTGCAATGGCATTGCTTTTACAGAGAGGAAATCCTCGTTTTGCTCAGCTCAGTAGCACCATGTTTGGACTATTTTATTGTGGTTATCTTCCCTGTTTTTGGGTTAAGCTTCGATGTGCAATTGCTGCCCCAGCCTTGAATACAAGTGAGTGTTAAGTTTTCTAATCATAAAGTAGATAACTGAAAATTGATCAAAACAGACACCAAATTTTGCCTATTTTGCCTGTTTGAATGACCCTAGCTTATTTGTTGATGGTGCACCTGTAATTTCTGCCAAAATGTAAACAATCTAGTTTCAGGCTTCTTGAGTATAAGTGTTCTGCCTTTTTTTGTAGAAAATTGATTGATTAAGGACTTTAATGGATGCTGGATTGTATTTCTTTCTTCTTGACATTCATTCTTCTTTAAATTACAACGTGACAGTTGGCTTGTATGTTCATGAATATTTGTTTATGGAGCACTTTCTGTTTAGCAGGAGTAGGAGCTGCATGGCCTTTTCTTCTTGGTGGCCAAGCTCACTGGACAGTGGGTCTTGTTGCTACCTTGATATCTATCAGCAGCATAATTGCAGCAGACACGTTTGCCTTCTTAGGTGGCAAGGTACTTGAGCATTTGAATTGGTCTGCAGTCCTATAAATAAGTGTAGTATATAGTGGATTGTTGTGATTATGATAAGGTTTTTTCCCTTCACGTATCAGTTGTGAAGAAGGCTTACTAGCAGTTTTCATCACATGTTTTCGGTTATCTTAGGTTTCTGTCATCTTATATAACATCATTCTAACTGTGTGAAAATGTATTCCTGTGTCTTTTCTGTTGGGCCTATATTATTCGGAGAACGTGAGTTAGATTTTGATTTCTGATGCAGGCTTTTGGTAGGACACAGCTAACTAGTATTAGTCCCAAGAAAACGTGGGAGGGAACTGCTGTAGGTTTGGGTGGTTGTATTGCCACTACAGTTGTATTATCAAAGGTTTTTTGCTGGCCAACATCTTTGACAAGGTATGCTATCTTCCTCCAGTAAGGTCTTTTAAGTTATGGTAAAATTTGTGTGCATTAAAAAAAAGCAGGCCAGCTACTGTTTACTGCTTTATGGTTTAAAGAGCATTGGAGAGCAGTAATATAGCACTAAATTGGACAAGTATACTCAATTAAACATCAATCCAGAATTATCTAGTGAAGTTATATGTGATTGGAAATTAGCATGATATGAGTGTGCCCAGTGCCCTAAACAACTTGTAACCTTTGATCACTGGGAGCGAGATAGAGCTGCTTTCTACAGTTTTCTTGTGCTCCCCCTCCTGTTATATGTGACAGATCAGACTGAGAACATGGCATCAAACTTCTTAATTGTTTTCATCATTCTCTAGTTCTTAATTTGCTACACAAATTGGAATCAAATTCGGTTACTATTTAGCATTCGATGCAAGGTCAGTTTTCTAGGGACTTACATTACCACTGTAACTGTGTGTGTCTAGTTTTATGCAAGGGACATGGCTGAACTGTTCAGGTTCCTATTTTCCCTTGTATCTATCAGTGTGTATTATCTTCTATGCGCTGTAGCATGTGTTCTCTGTCTGTTCTTGTTGCTTTTATTTTGACAGCGCCCTATGCTGTGCCATTGTCAATAGCCTTGTATACATACATACATACATACATATATATATGTATATATTTCAAAATTCCTTTTTATGTGCCTTAATGTATGTTCCTGATGGTTGACAGTGCGATAGCTTTTGGATTTCTGAACTTTTTTGGGTCAGTTTTTGGTGATCTTACTGAGTCAATGATTAAACGTGATGCTGGTGTTAAGGACTCTGGGTCCCTCATACCTGGACATGGTAATTACTTTTCCTCATATATGAGTTCTCTCTTATATATTGGAAATTTTTCTTTCACACTTTATCAAAGGAATGGTACAGATCTTTGTTGTTTTAGGACTATACGTGCAAAATGGATTTGTTGTTTGAGCTTTTCGTTTGGAGTTGGATAGCTGATTTAGTTCATGGTAGTGTTCTGAAAAAAAAATCCTTTTTTGTAATATTGATCCTTGTACTATTTACTCAATTTGTGACGTCACCTTGGTTAGCTTCCTTGTCTGTTTTCTACTATTCGCAACCTCAAAAGAATGTGGTCATTAATCCTATGTTTCTTTGACATTGAATGCAGGTGGTATACTGGACAGAGTGGACAGCTACATTTTCACGGGTGCACTTGCTTACTCCTTCGTGAAAACTTTTCTACCACTTTATGGAGTTTAATATTAAGTTTAGGACTCATGAGCAGAGAGAATACAAATGAAAATTTCTGGATTTTCTGTTGTGGAAGTTAGGAGGCACACATACATTTGCTTGGAAAACTGTTACTGGTGGAGTGGGGAAAATAAACGGGCTATTGCCTCGCAGGCAAGGCAATTGAGATTGCGTTGATAACTCTACCATCTCCAATATTATTTTTTTCACCAGGATGCAAATTCATTTGAATTTTTCCAATTTACACTTCTTCAGTTACATAGGATCACTTGGGGTTCTCTGGCTAGGCAGAGTCATTGTAATTCTGTTCACAAGATACCAAGTTGATTTCTGCCAATGAGAGTCTCATGTGGCTGTGGACAAAGTAGTTTTTCCATGTAGAGCATCTCCTGGTGATTGGTTTTTTGTTAAATTTTATGATAAGTTCATTTTTATTAGATATTGAATAATATAGTATCAATACCAAACAATCTTTTTCTACCTCTTTGTTGTCTGACCAATTCCAATTATCTCTAGGGAACTCAATTTTGTAATTGTGTTGACATGCCATATTATTTTTTATTCCCCATTCCATTAAGTCCTTGGTTATAATGTGACTGATCATGGATAATATTTAATTGTTAAGGTTTCAGCTTGTGATGTTACATTTTGACATTTTTGCAATTTGTGAAGTGTATTTGTATTTATTTCAAACATAATCAATTTAGTTTAATAGAAGTGGAGTTCATCAAAACAGGGTCCCTCATAATTATGGCACCGGCTACATATTTCCATCTTATCATAATAATTTTGGTTGTTAAGATATTGATTAATTACTTTACTTGATGTTGCAAGTCCATGCTCTCCATGCCTACCACATAATACAACAAAATTAGAAATAATTTTATTAGTTGGACGACCAAACTCCTCTATACTTTTTCTAATTTTATGGCCATAATTAACAAGTTTATTACATCTCCCACTTCCATTCTAAAATGCATCATTGAATAACATTGACTCTATATGGGGCTGTTGACCAAAGGTGTCTCTTGATCAAGTTTTCCATTGAAATTTGACTCAAAAGAAATTATTGAAGCAAGAGCAAGGTTTCAAACATGTCAACCTTTTTCCGGAAGAGACAAGAGGCCCATTAAAATCCCATCAATCATCACTGGCGGAGGTAGATAGAGCTACTAGTGTCTATGGAAAATAAAATAATCATTTCTTGTCAACCCTTTGTGCCGCCTGTATCGTGATGAACATGAAGTCACCTCTAGCTTATCTCATAACCGAAAGAAGTAAAATAATCCAAAAAAATTTTAGAAAAAAAAACATTAATTTCTCTCACCAATTATTTATGGAGACCACAGCCATTCTAAACATGGTCCATACAAGGGCTTACCAAACCCTATCTTTTTTGTTTCTGGTGCATTTGTCTGTATCATATATCTCTTGAATATATCCATTTAATGCCACATGTCAGTCTAACATTTAAGAATATGTTGCCAACCCCAAGATATCATGCGTGTTTACTTCTTATTCTTCTGCTTCATTTCTTGGTAGTTTTTGTTTTGGAATTTTAATACCCAACATGACATAATTGGAAATTCGAATTGATTTAAATCCTAAAAAGTTGTTTTTAAATTGCCCATCATGAAATATCCAAGTTTAGTGGGACTTGTATGTTGTGTGTCCTCTTTATTTTTACTTATAATTGCGAAATAATGTTCTGATGATCACCATATCTAACCAATATATCCCTTTTATGAAAAGAAAAGAGAAAAACTATTATTGCATTTGCTTGAAAAATAAAAAAGTTTGGAGATTCATAAAAAAATATATATGATTGATCCAAGCACACGCAAATTAAGTCTCAATCTAAGGTGGAAAAGAGAACAAAATTATAATAATCAGAAACAAATGAAGAGAAAAACATGAAAAAGACATGAGAAGTGAATGTTTGGTTGACCTTATAAACAAGATTTTTCATGATTACATATTAAAAATAAAAAAAGAAAAAAAGAAGATGGAGATAAGAGAAGAATAGATGTGATAAAAAGAAACAAGACCCTTATTTGGAAGTTAGCAAGCCAAGTCATCATCCATGCAAGTCACTGTGAAGCCAAACTTCCACCCAATATATTAGAGAGAGAGAGAGAGAGAGGGACATAGGAGTCTTAAACATGAAGCGAAGGAGTCGACCAATGAGAAATTTTTGGATACGTTATTGGAGGACCTACCATAATTGGCTTTTGACAAGCATGAGTGGTTGCTTTTGGATTTTGGTATATATATAAAATATATAGATATATATAAAGAAAACAAATGTGTGGGATGCAAAGAACGCGTTGTTTTTAAGCTGACTAACAAAAAATAAATGGACGATGAAAAAGATAGAAAGGAAGGGAAAGGAAAGCAAAAGAAAATAAAAACAATGAAGGAAACTTAAAGAAGAGTTTGGGAGGAGAAGAAGAAGATATGGTGGGCAAGCATCTATAAAAGTGTAGACAGTGAGGGATAGAGAGAAGTGAAAAAGATTTTCTCGTCAAGGAAAACCCTAACTTTTCCAACGCACACATATACACACACATCCATGTGTCTATTACCACCACTCCCCACCACCCTCCACCTCACACCCATCCTTTGCCTTTCTTTTTATTACTTTTTTCTTGTCCAACATTGCCTTGGATGCTCACTACTACTTTGGCTTTACCCTTACTATATCTATATTATTAATTTCCTTTTTAAAAAAAAAAAATTATTTTTTCCCATTCGTTATTTATTATATATATCGTTCCAATGCCAAGTGATAAAAGGCTGCAATCATTGAACCAATCACCTCTAAAGTCTAAAATGGCTAAACCTATATTATTGTTTATTTTCAATATATATGTGTATATGTATGTGTAAAAGACACAACTCATGTTTATTAGTTTAACACAAATGGTTAGTTTTTTAAACATTAACTTGACTTGTTAATTGGATTGGATTAGATTTTGTTAATCCCATATCCAAGGAAGAAATGGTTTCATTACTTCAGTGCATTGAATGATGTACATATACATAATTTTTTGGGTTGTGATGATGTAAACCATAAAGTCATTGTTGGTTATCGGATTATAAAATTTTCCAAAGTACTTTTTTTTATATTCTTGTAACAATCAATGCAGATGGGTCCCAGTGTGAATGGGAATTGCTTTTTGTAAGCTCTAGAAAATATAAGTTACTAGGTAAATAAATGGTGGCTTGATATGAATCGAAAATATATATCTGTTTCAAAAACATAGAGAGGGGCTTTAGTTAGTGACCCACTTAGCTATAGCATTTTCAAACATTGAAGAGGACAAAAGCTGGCAAATGTCTCAAGTCTTTAGCATATCTTTGTTCTTCAAAAACAACATAACTGAATCCCTCACTCCTAGGAGGCTTCTTGAAGACAAAAGTGCTTGCTTCAATTCCTTAATGAAAAGTTGTTTATCATTATGTATACTTTCCAAAGGCAACTCTGATTTCCCTTCTTTTTTTTTTTTTTTTCTTTTGATCTTCAAAAAAAGTGTGCCACTTTTACGGTTTCCATATCTAGAAGATGCTTAAATGGTGATCTCTCTCTCTCTCTGTGCTGGAATCTGCTTTCAATTGTTGAGGTGACTAAAGGCAAGCAACAATCAACAATGGCAGGTCCATCCAAGAGGGCTTTGAATTTGGTTTTTGTGTGGGAATGATAATGGAAAAGAGAAAAATAAAAGCCTCTTTTTCATACATTTTCTTATGTTCTTTCACTTTCTGCTTCTCGTTTATGGGCCACTTTGAAGCAAAGCAGAAATTGCTCAATCAGGAGATATAACTAATATTCGTTATTTTTTCCAAGTCAAAATGTGTCTCGTAACACAAGAATATATAATATGATCAAACAATTGTCGAACAAATCACCCTTTATTACTTACGGAACTTTTAATTTATTTGCTCTACGAAAGCTATGTACATGTAACATATTCATTTTTTGAGGACTCTAAAATGGTCTAGTGGGGTTGCTCATTTTTGTGGAGAGCGAGTGTTCCGGCTCTTCTTATAAGTACTTTAGAAATTTAATAAACCTGAAAATGACCCTTCGACATATTTACCTTTTAAAAGCCTGTTTACGGATAAGGAAATTCCCTTTGTCCCCAGAGAATAAATCATACTGTGCTGATCTCCATCTCCAACTATTTATAATTTTTTTTAGTGCCTTTTTCAACCCATTCTCATTATCAATCTCTGTAGTAAAATTCCAATCAGTCTATAACATAATGAAAGTGGAATCACCTGATTATCAAGAAAGAAATTAAATTATCAACTAATCGTATAGAAATGTCCCGTGTGGTCTAATTTGTTACGGTCCAATAACCAGAAATAAATGGTATTGATTCCATCCATCAATATTCCACATCAAATTATATATACTTTATTTTCATCCTCACATAGTAACACGAACTAATGCAAGCAAGAATAAGGTGGATACCCATTTTTTTAACAGAATTTTTGGAAAACCCAATTTTCTATGAAGTCGGAGAGGTTATGTGAACTTCCAGTAAAATATATATAAAGTACTTGCTTTCTAAGTGAGGATTTCTTGTGGATGCATGCATGCCTACTTGTGATTTTTTGGATCTTAGCATGGGGACCAAGCTGACGAGCTCATAATTGAAGAAATAATGCCAAATGAAAATCATTTGCTTGGATTCACAATCGCTGATTCATTTCCTTAGAAGTTTCCCGAGTTTAGAAATTGGAATCTCCATGAAAAGTCACAAGAGAACACAACTTATTTGAACAAAAGATTGGGTGAAAAAAAAAATACTGAAAAAATGATACTCTGATGCGTTGAATTAATGTCGGGCATGAAATTGTTTAACAGTAAAATAGTAATTTACTGTTCTCATGCAGAAACAGAAGTTGCAATTGAGCTGGAGCATGGTCACAATAAGCACGTTAACATGGCGGCAAATAGAGAATCTAATTGTCAGAATTAGATAATCTTGGTCGCAGGTACCAAAACGTTCAATTTTTAGCAAAAGATCTTTAACACATCATATAGTACCGAAGCAATATAGAAGTAGAAACAGACCAAACAATGGTACAGAAAAATACAGTTATCCAATTATCACTCTCTTTATTCATATAACAATCTTCGTTAGACTATAAAAATTATAAGATTGATGTGTCACGTATCTTACGTTTAACTTTATAGTTTAGCTTTACTTATATAATTTTTTTTTTCATATGTTATATAATCCACTGTTGAATCCATTTTACATGTAAGTATCATAAATTTAACAATTAACATATTAAATGTGATCTCAAGTTCAAATTCATTCTCTCTCTAACATAACATTCAAATCAGGCAGACATTGACACATAGTAAACAATCGTTGAATTGAATCAAAAGGCAACTCAATTATTCAATCTTTAATCACCCATTTGAGTCGTTTAATACAATAAACCCACTGTAGAGTCAAAAGAAGTTAAAATGATCGGACGGTAACTGTGCCCAAAACAGTAGATGATCAGACGGTCATGATCAAACGAAGCCACCTGTTTTTTTTTTTATTAAGACACTTGTTATCGCTGTGAAATGATAAAGACGTTTCACCTCAGAAGGGCGTTGTTTGTAGCTAATTGGGGAGGGACATGTTCCCCTGCACACTCACTGCCTCAACCCCATGCAATGGGTCAGGCCAGTAGGGACCCACCTCTCTGTTCCATTTCTGTCCGTAGATTTTTGGACTTTTATCATCATCATCATCATGAGAGGTGCACAGAGCATGCCCTTATTTCAGCTTTGTACAATCAAACCGTCCACGTGGCATATCGTACGATTGTGACCATTCATTTTTGTAATAGCTCCCACTTTCAAGGTATGAGAGAAGATATCTATCTATCCATCCATCCATTTGTCACTTTCAATCTCACTGTCCCCAACAACATTCAACACAAGAGACAACGAGTCTCCATCACAGATTGATGTTAGTACACTGTTGGTAGACCTTCTTTGATCCTTATTGGCAGATTTTGATACTGGAGTTTTGGTCCCACTCTGATCATCCACTGGACACCAGCCACGTGTAGCAAATGAAGCACTAGGACAGAACTCTTCTGTCCACTTGATCACACATTAGTTGAATCATTTTACTTTGGTCCAAAAACATATTATTTGCACTCCAAAATTTTGCCATTGGCGCGCACTTGTCTTCTTCTCTGTCTTCGTGAAAAAGAAACTTGTTAGTTGCTGACGTCAAAAAAGTGTCAACTGTCATGTCCTTTGCATCATCAAACCTCTACAACCAAACTTTATTATTGGGCATCCGCAATGTGCGGATTTTAATTCTTATGATGTGTAAAATTATTTTAATTTTTTATTATCCAAAAATATATATTTTTTAATTTTTAAAGACAAATTTGAGATTTTATATACAAAGTTAGTATTCATATTTTCATTGGGAATTTCTTTTTTTTTTTAATACAATTCTTTGGGAAACCTTATTTTTATTAAAGTAAGACTACCATCTTGTTAGAAGTAGAATGTTCAAATGGATAGTAATTAATATACTTGAAAAAAGTAATTTTAAAAGAGAACTTTAAATAAGTACAAAAAGCTACAACAAAATCAAAAAATAATATTTTTTCCTAATTTGTTAAGGTTGAGTTTAATTTTCCTTCTGCAATTTGCTATAATAGTCAAAATATATCTGATTTCAGAAATTATTAAAAATCTTATGTAATTTGATATAATAATAAAAAAAAACTCTCTATTGTTTGTAAAAACATTCAAAAAACTCTTTAATAATTTAATAATTTCTGAGATCAGAGAGCTTTGTTGCTATTGTTATAAACAATGGTTTTTTTTTTTTACTATTTTTATAAATTATAAGGGATCCTTAATGATTTTTGAAATCAAAGAGTTTTTTTGTTATTATGTCAAACTATGAGAAGGAAATTAGACTTATCCCTATTAATAAAGAAGCAAATTAACCAGTCTGTCACGATCTCCTACATGACCCCTAATTCCCAATCCCATTTATTTTAATCAGAAACCCTAACAACCAATTAATCAAGCTTAGGCATGTCAATTAATTTAATAGCATTCCCTAATTGAGACATTATGGGGTCAAAAATTCACCCACTTGCTTCATTAAACAATACAACCATCCTGGCTAGATAATCAAATAATATTAAACAATAAAAATAACAATGACCTACACAATAACAACAAAATAAGGTTGTTTGCCTGGCTAATAGAGTATCGAACCCTCTCCTATATTATGTTGTCAACAAAAATAATTAAATATTATCATTGTAATAGGAGAGCAAATCAAAGTTTCCACAAGCAACATGGGACACGGCCTTTTGTGTATTTTAAGTGTGTTTAAGAAAGAAAAAGAATAGTTAAGGCGCTGACAAAGAAAAGAGACTTAACATGTGGAGGGGTCCAATTGTACAAGACCCATGTGACCAAAAAAAAAAAAAGACTTAAACCAAACAACAAATTCAATGTATAATTCAATTGCAAGTGTTGGCATAACAAAAAGAAAATTAGAACTATTAATAATAATAAAAAAATAATGTGATTGATTTAATTAGGTATTGCACCCATCACAACAGACCATTCGGCGGAGAGGAAAAATATATATATAATAAGAATAGATGGGGAGTTTCAGGAATGCATGAATTAGAGAGAATTATAGGCCAACATCCTTGGCCTTGAGACCTTCAAATGGGTAGATTTCTATGAACCTGAAAATTTAGGAGTCTTTTGATGCACAAACATAACATATTTTGTGAATTGTGAGTATTTAAAGAATGCTAATCTCATTCACACTATAAAAGGTAGTTTGTTTAGATAAAAATAAAATCAAGAGTAGAGAGATGCATGAGATTTAAAATCTAAATTCACACGGTATAATCATTTCCCAATCTTGACGAAAATCATTAATTAAGCTGCCCAACGGTGGACCTCAAATGTCTATGTCCAAATAAATATCTAAATTATAAGTTTGAATCATATTCCTTACGAAAGTTAATAGGAAAAAAGGAAAGAAGAACAGATATTCCCTATTTTTCTATCCTTCACCAAACTCAAATTCAATTTCTCTAGACCAAATACTGTAGCTGACTTGAACCGCCCTATATCCATTAAATTGCACCATTGCAGCTACTAGCAGCAGAGAAATTAATCAACTCAGAACCAGACAAAGCAAGCAAAAAAAATAGCAGACAGCGACATATAGAACAAGATAAAAAATTAGTAGTAGCCTGGGAGGTGTACAATTCATGAATTTATTGTCATGACAAGAAATCAGTCACCAACACAGTGAGATTTCAGAGTTCATGAATCAAATTAAGGAAGCAATTCAAGGAAGAGAGTACATGTAACTGCAGAGACTTTGTTTTTGAAGGGTAAAATTCTCCTTTGATCCAATATCATGTTTTCTAGTAGTCAAGTTACAACAAGTAATTGCCACCTTAAACATGAAAGAAAAAAAAAAGTAACAGCCACCACAACCATGTTAAAGAGAACTAAAAATAAGGGGGAAAAAAAACTGTACGAATCCAAGCCAATCCAGTTACTAAAAAGTTTGGTTTCTTGATTGGGGACAATATGCCTAAATCACATAGACAATTAGCATAAGAGTTTCACAGAGACAACAAAAATTCAAAATGATCAGAAACTAGAAGTTATAAGGCACCTTTGCAACCAACAATTGATTGGCAATAACACCAATATATCCAAAATGCTACTCCTTGATTAGCACCTCCAAGCTGAAGCCGAGATAAGGTCTTTTCGCTGCCAGCAGAGGACAAGCGAGGACTGTCTCTTTTCTGCGCGTAAACCCCTAACCGGCGTACGCTGCACCAGACAATCAGCTTGAGACTCGGTGAAGTTACTAAATGTCAATGGAGAGAACCCGGCTTGCATAAATAGACTCTTCCAAGGAGGCAATCTTTCAGGAGTCCGATGGCGGCCCAAAACAATCTTTTCAATGGAAGGATGAATCAGGAACCTCTCAATCTTTTGCAGGGCATCCAAATTCACATTCACAGCATCGAGGGATTCAAGCAGACCTGAGTAAGATAACAGGGCTTGAATCATGTGGTGAGGAAACGAAAGATCAGCACGATCACATCCTCTATCCAATGAAACAATGATCTTGGGCGAAAGTTGCTTTACAAACCGAAGAACCAAAGGAAGGGTTGGTGGGTAATTCGAAAACGCCCCAACAGGGAGATTCACAGCAAGCACCTCATTTTCCAATTCGCGGGGAGGCATAGGCCAAGAAGCAGAGTTCAAAGATTCAAGATTCACAATTTCAAGCTCAAATGGCATATTAATTTCACTAGCAAAGTGTTTAAGATTCTCCTGTGTAAAGCCAAGCTCGAGCTCGTCATGTGTGGACGGGGAAGCAAATGCTGTGATCCTAAGCGAAGGAGGACCCTCGTTCCTCAAAACAAGCTCTTGCATAAGAGAAGCCCACTGCCCTCCATAACCAATATCGAAATCTATAATGTGAATTCTATCACACCCTTCAAATGCCTCAAGAAGTGCTTGGTTACAAGTGAAATTAGCAAATTGAAGTATAGGCGATATTTCAGAGAAAGACTTATAAGCACCAATCTTGAAAATAACACTGAAACTAGAGAAAGCTGCACTAGCAGAATTAGTGGTGTTGATGGGGAGAAGTGACTGCAAGGCCTCCTTGAAGTAAAAAGCAGCCCTTTGAAAAGGCTTACCAATAGGTGAGAGCTGGTGATTGAGCCGCGCCAATATCCCTTGCGCGAGTGCCGGATTCCCCATCCCGATCAGCTCTGCAACCTTGAAAATCTGGTCGATTATAGCCTGCTGAAGCTGCTCGTTCGCCGCCAATTCTTCATTTACCATCTTCTGCTTCGTTGTTGTCGTTGCTGCTGCTGTCACTCCCATTGCTTGCCTTTGTTGTTGTTGTTGTTGTTGGAGCAACTGAAGCTGCTGTTGTTGGTGTTGTCTTCGAAGAAACATCTCTTGTTGTTGACCGGAATCTGAAAACGCAACTTTCGGGACCTGAACATTGTTGGGTCCAAAATTGAGCCGCTTTGGTGGCGGAGGAGACAAAAGATTATGCTCTTGCAATTGACCACCACCACACGAAACCGGCAAGAACAAAGCTGGATTCTGCCCAAACTGAGCTTGGCTTTGATTAATAATCACCTGCGGATTGAATATCTGTGGTTTCTCTTCCAAGGCGTCAATCGGTTGCTGTGGAAAAACTCCAGGTGGAAGCGAAACAGAGAGAAGATTAGGTGCTGACGAAGAAGAGAACATGTGGGGTGCGTTTGAAACCGAACCAACAAGCCTTGCATTGCCGGCATGAACAGGGAAATCAGTAACATGTAAAGAAGAAGGGTCAATATTATTATGATGAGCAGTCAAGGACTCGAAACCGAAACTAGCTTGATCGACAACACCAAAACCTGCATTGAAGTCAATGTCTTGGTGGGTTCCAGGTTGCAAAATCTTGTTTAGTCCCATAGATGTGTCATCAATATCACCCATAATTAGCCTCAAAATGGATGGCTCTTGACTAGGCGACCCTGACAACAACTCCTCCCAGTCTTCCATTACCAACCCACATTTTTCTGTGGAGCCGAGGTCTAGTGAAGGGTTGTTGGTGGTGTTGACATTAGCGGCAGTAGCTGCAGCTGAAGCAGTGCCGGTGGTGTCGGTGGAGGCTCCTCCTCCTCCGCCTCCTCCACCTCCACCACCGCCGTTGGTGTTGCCTCCGAGAGAGTAAGACAGTGTTGAGGAAGAGGTTGGTGAGCTTGGGCTTCTGGTACTGGTGGTGTCAAGAACAGATGTGGGCTCAGTAGTAGTAGTGCTGCCCACATAGCAGCAAACTTGTTTCTTGTTGTTGTTGTTGAGGAGCCAGTTTTCTTCTTCTTGTTGTTGTTTTTGATGTAGTGGAGGTTGTAGAAGTGAATCTGAAGAAGAATATGAAGAAGAAGAGAAATCTAACGCCCCCTTCCCTTGAAAATCTTCAAAGGCTAGGGGCATGGCCTTGATCTAACAAAATCAATATCAACAAATAAAAACCAAACACCCCAAAATTCTCCAGTTTACAACAACAAAAAAATCAAAACAAATAATCAAAAACTAAGGTTTCTGATATGGGATTGCTGGTTTTAAAGAGAACAAAAACTAAAAGAACTAAGAAGAGACAAACCCACAAAATCAAATGACAAGATTTTTCAAAAGAAGACACTTGTTGTTGGAACACAAACACTACAACAAAAGCTTTAATTTGCTTTGCTTTCTAGACTCTAAATTGTTGTGGAGTTGTGGCAGTAGTGGTGGAAGTAGCTAGTACCTCTCTAGAACAACATTTTTTTGGTACAATCTTTTGCTTCTGTGATTACTTTGTGCATGGAGGTTGATGGTTGGTTTCTCTTTCTTTTTTTTGGGGGGGTTCTTTGTTTTCTCTTCTCTTATCTAAGCTTCTGTTTTTCTTTCTCTTCTTCTTTGGGGGGTCTTTGTACTACTTGCCTGTCTTCCTTCTCTTTTCTGCTATGGATGCGTGCAACATATAAAAGTGGTAAAGTGCCCTCCATCCTCTCTCTCTAGTCCTCCTTTCTCTCTCTAGTTTTTTTTTTTTTTTGCTGTTTTATTTTTTTCTAATTTTTTATTTTTATTTTTTTATGTGGCTTTTGTCTGTTGACGTAGTAATCTCTGCTAGGGTTTCTTTCACTAGTTTCATTACCACATTCAATTACAGCGCGTACCCAGACCTCTCACTTTCTCATTTACTTCAAATTACAATATCAAAAGTTCAAAGATTAAATGAAATTTAGATAAATTTATTTTAATAGATTGTAAAAATGATAAATTTTTCTTTCTTTCTTTTTTTATAATAGGTTATATGAGTTATTAATACTATAATTTATATATAAATTTAAGTAACCTAGTATTATATTTAAAAATTTTATTAAATTATAAAGATAATCTATTGATGTATGTATAATCTAAAAACTGTAGTAGATAATATATTTCTTCATATATATTAATATATTTGACTGTATTTTTTTATATTATTTGGATGCATATTAAAAAAAAACAATAAAATTACTTGTTTTAAGCATTATTATGGATAAAAAAAAGTGAAGCATATCATCCTTTAATAATAGTAATAGATAATTTTTCTTGATTTTAAAAGATCAAAACTTCGAATCTTATTTTTATCCTAAAAATACAATGTGTAGAAAGTTTTGTTTAAATTTAATCTTTCTCTTTCACCCAAAATAAAAATTAAAAGAATTGAAATTGAATAATAGTAATTTTTAGGACAAAGATGTTTCTAATTTAAAAAATAAATGATAATTTTTTATGTTTACAGAAAATAAATTTTTAAAATATATTGTTTGACTTTTCTCTCTTAATAACTATTGCACCAAACACATTATTTTTAGTTTTAAAAAATTGTATTTAAACATAGCTATAATTAAAAAAAATTATATTTCAATTTGTTATTGGAAAATATTTTATTTGATTTTTATAAATCTTATTATTATAATGATAATGGTACTCAAGTTGAATTTATTTCGAACAGGACTCTATTCTGTTTATAGTTTGCAATCCACGCGCTTCAGGGTCGTGAGGTTCTCATTCTGACTGGCATTTGTTTATTATTTTCTTCTACAGAGACCAATGATACAGAGAAAAGGTTAACTGGTCAGACGATTTTTGTAATTTTCTCATATTCCGGAAACAACCTTGCGTGTCCAGTTAACGACTCGTCAAAAGTACGTAAGTGCAAGGGTGTTATGGTAATTATGCCAAACATCTCCTGCTGGCCTTCTTTTCGAAACTGAATCTGACGGCACGAGATAATGAGTGGGGCTTTCAGAGGTTTCAAAAAGAAAAAATTATAAATTAACTATCCAATTTTAATTTTTTTACAAACAAAATCAATTTTATATGTTTATTATAAATTATCCATCTATTATTAGTTTAGATAAATCAACGGTTAATCAATTTCAACATATTCAGAGATATTTTTATCTTTTAATTATATTTTATTTTTTATAATTTAAAAAAATAAAAAAAAAAATCTCTATCTCCATAAAGATGAAGATCCAAAATCATCCACCCATCACACCTACATCAACCACCATCAATATTGCCAAATTTTTGGGTTCTAGAATCAAGAAATTTGGGTTCCAAAAAACACCCACATCGACCAACATTTGGGTTCACCAATTTAGATATTTGATCTTCATTTCCACTTAAAAAAACACATAAAGAATTATAGAAGAATTATAAAATAAATAAATAAATAAATAACAATTCAAAAACCTAGATCATGGCCTCCTCCAATGCAATGCTACTCACTCCACTCCATCAATATCTAATACCACTCACACACACACCAGAATCACCATCACCATCTACAAACTCATCATTACCATATGCAGAACTATGATTATCATCATTATCTATAAAACCCTTATAAGTTCAAACTCAAACCCTCAACTTGGGATTGAACCTAAATTGAAGCGACGTCAAGCGACTTTTCTCTATTGCAACGACATCGATGACAAAGGAGGAGGCGTGGAGTTGGTAGACACAGTAGTGGTAAGTATAAATCAGCTGATTGATCAATGACATGATAAAGACGACAATGATGGTAGATGTGGAAGAAGAGGTCGATCATGGGGAAGAATAAGTAATCTAACAATAATAGGGAATAACCTAGAAGACAAAGACGTAAATGTTAGCAGCGATCGGAAGGAAGAAGAAGTGGAGATTGACAGTGATGGAAAAGAAGTAGAAGCAGAGGTCGACAACGATATGGAAGAAGAAGAAGGGAATGGGAAGTGGATAAAGAATAAGAAGAAAAGAAGTAATTTATTTTTTGAAGTTTTTAATATTTTTTTTTAATTTATTTAATTTCAAGGGTATCATAGCCTTTTCTTTATTTGATTAGGACAATGGTTAAAATCAATAGTTTTTTTAGTAACGATAGATAGCTAGATTGTAATAAATTGATAAAGTTGATTTTGCTTGAAAAAATATTTGAATTGGATAGTTAACTTATAATTTAGTCTTTTAAAAATATCTAAACAATTTTTTACGGTTGTGATATCTTGATCAACACAAATCGGGTAGCTGTGATGGAAAAACTTGTTTTTTAGTGAAAAATAATAATAATAATAAGCTATAAATCATATGATTTGATATAACACATATCACGTTAATAGTTGGATTAATTAGAACAGAGGATACACCCTTTTCAAAAAGTAAAACAGAAGATATGTCCATGAAGTGAAATATGTGTAATGATGGGGTGAAGTTTGTGTAATTTATCTGCAACTTCATTTTATTGAAGTAAATTTGTCCCAAATTTTTCTAGGACACGACTTATTTTTTTGCGCTTATAATGATATTGAATTACTTAATGAAGTGATAGCTGACCATTGGTCTTTTACAAACTATAGATCTGTCTATTCATTAAATTGATAGAGATTCAAATTCCATGGAATACATTATAAGATATATCTAGAATTATAATATATTTTTTTTATATTCCTTTAATTATGAATTAGAGAGGTTCAATTTCTATCAAATGTATTTTACAAAATATATTTAGAAGCTTTTTTTAATTTTTTTTAATCATGAAGTAGATATCTAAATCATTCAACTAATTATTTGATCTTAACATATTCGACAGTCGGCGTACTCAATTTATTTTCCTTTTATTATGTCAGTTTTAAAAGATAATAATAGTAATAAATAATTTTTTTTTAAATAATAATTATAATAAAATAAATAAATAAGAATTGGTTTCATTAATAGATTGTACATGTCAGAAGGTTAAAAAGTAAAAGCCAGAGGTAAGCATTAATTTTTAAATTCGATTATAAAATATGTAATATTTAAATTTTTTAATAAAAGAATCGGAAATTGTAATACTGATTGAACACAAAGTAGTGCCTGCGCACATTGGAGAATAGTCCTTGTAATATAATAATAATATATGACAAAAAAATAATAAAGAAAACAAATCCAACTCTTACGAGTTGCATTAAACAAACAATAATCAACAGTTCCATGCAGGATTACAATTAAAAATTCTAATTAACAGTTGGATTAATCAATTTATAATAATAATAATAATAATTAAACCATGAAGTGAGAAGTTAGAATTATGTGGGTTTCCTCCCACCCTTATATACGTCATTTTCCATCTATATGTAGGTTATCTCCTCCCATACATGAGTCATTCTCTGAGTTGTGCTACAAGTGTCTAATTTTGTTCGATTCTGATTATTTTTTGAACTAGTTATAGTAATATAATGTAATTAAAAAAAGAAAGGTGAGAAATGAGAACTTATTGAAAATTTTTATAGAAAGAAAAACTCTCTGGATTTTACATAATAACCTAACCATAGCTGTCACTTTTCTTCAACGAAGGTTGAATACCAGCCGTTAGATAGTATATGATACAATCATTTTCAACGATAAAAGCAATCATTTTGTTAAGTACTTTGGTGTGGTTTCTTGTTTCCAATAATTAACTGTATTAATTAAATCCATTGCATGAAAGATTCATGCAATCTTTAAGCAAAGATAGTAATGTAAAAGCATGACCTGGCTTTTAAATTAATATTAATTATCGTACAACTCGAAGCAAGAAGAAAGGCATAATAATTGTCTTGACATAGAGGATTTATATAGATTTTTTTGTTTCTTGTTCTAATACGAGAAGTAAACAACATGTCTCCATTGGATTGTCAACTAAATTCAGTTCTTTCTTTTTTTTTTTTTTTTTTTCTAAACTTATATTTTAAATTTTTTAGATTTTCATCTGTGAAGAAAATTTATAATAAAAGTATATTACATATATACATAAAGTAAAAATTATAATATAAATAATTATTATTAACATGGTCATAAAAGATTGACGATAAAGAAAAATCAAATCGTAAAGTTACTTTTCACACCATTGATGTTTTGGCAATGTACCATTTAGCAGGCAAGATGAGGTGTATTCTAAATAAGTTAAAATGGTCAATCTTAGTGCAAGATCACTAAGATTTTGTCATCTTTTTCATCACCAAATACAAATTTACCATGAAAAGATAGACACAGGAAGTGAAAAAATTCAACCTATTTAAGGGCTGAGAGACAATAAAGTGATAGATTGAGGGACATTTTGGGAATTATATGTGATAAAAGGAAGATGGGTAATAGTAGTTTTAGTTGGGTTGTCTAGACAAGATTGAAAAATTAGGGTATTAACGTGAGATTGAAGAGGGGACATGCTTAGGTTTGCTATGAATTGTTTAGGAAAACCATGATTTGGACATGTCAGTGAGAAAAGGCTTTAGTTTATCCTCTCACCCATGTGAACCCTAACAACAACAACAACTCTTCTACTTCTCTCTCTTGTGAAGTGTAAAGTGACAAAATCAAACTCGCTTTGTTTCATTGTTTCATTGTTTGCCCCCCTCTCTCTTCCCTCTCTTCACTTTTCTATTCAAAAATTTCGAAGATTTATATATCCCTCTCTTTCTTCTTCCTTAATATATATATATATATATTTATTTATTTGTTTGTTTTTGTGTTTTCTTTGCTGACTAAAAGGGATTTTTGATGATCACAAGTTCTTTTCTCTCTTCTCAAGACACCCCACAACACAAGCAACACAATAAGCGCAAATATTGCCTGCTACTCTAGGCAACCAAACTTATTATGGTTCGTTTTATTGAAGGAAGACTATAGCTTTTTAATTAATCCCTATATATAATGATGAGAGAACACATGAAGAAAAAAGTCATCTATAAGGAAATCTTTTTAGTCCCCTACCTTATAAGCTTAGAGGGCGCTACATTAAACAAAATAATGACCATTCCCCATCACATATTATATGCATATAAAAATATTTCTTGATTTGTTTGATTGGTGACAAGCCTTGACATGAAACAATTAAGAAATAATATATAGTGCATTGGATCATATGGAACATGGAAGAAAATGGATTGATAAAGGCCAGCGGGCCGACCCGGCCGCCACCTTGAGATCGCGGATCCTTTATCGTAGCCACTCTAGGTATTAAAAATGAAAAAATCTCACTAAATTACGTAATTTTTATGCAAATACAGGCATTTTATGCCTAACTTTTTTAAACGAATGTGTGTTTACTTTGTCGTTTTTTACTTGTATTTTTTCTAAATATTGTATATTTGATATTTCTACATGAAACGTTGATTACAACATTGAATTTCATACGTAAACATAGATCATATATAATATTTTGATCCAGGTGTGTATATAAGAATATACCATTCACGGTGCAAGTTTGGTTTGGGATTAAAAAAAATATATGAATTAATGCACGGGAAGAAAGGAAGTTCATGCACTAGCAAACTATCGAAAATCATGCACGTATAAGTTATCATTCATGGTTTGTGAATGTCTTTTGTGGTGATATTTATCTATAAGCAAAAAGGGGCTAGGAATTTTTAACATCGATCTAATGCTAGGCTCTAATTCAGTGAATATAGAACATGCATGAAACATTATTATATATATATATATTAGTTTTTAAAGTATTTATTTCAATATGTTATGTTTTATTTTAAATCATTCCAATATTTATATTATTTGAATTATTTTAACTTGTTTTTCAAAAGTACATGCATGCATGTTCTCGACATAAAGATTTTAATAAAATATATATTGTATTAAAATGAGATTGGTGTAATAGTATGTTTCTCGTGTTTACATTGATAAAATTATGAGTTTGAATCATCTTCTCTTTTAAATTTCGAAAATTAATGTAATACTAAAAAAAATACAACTTGTTACGCAGATTTCATTGTCTTCAAACATAAAATTTGTTTCTATTTTTAAAATTTTTAATTTAAAGTTAAATGTAACTTTCGAATAAAAATTAATGTGCATCTTAAAAGTACACATAAATTAATAAAACCGTAAAATTATATTGCCTTAGATGAAAATATATCATTGAGATGTTTATAAGACACTGCCATGTCAGTCCAGACAAAATTGGGCTCAAATCCAAACCGACCCCTTGTAGCTGAATTGAAATATGCTCCATGTGACCTACCAAAATCAAAATGTATTGGTATGGCCTCCGCCAAAATAGCATATCGGAACGGAAGCTAGATTGAGAAAAGAAATTATTGATGTATTGGAAGGACTTGGCTAAATTTGTAGTCAATTAAAGAGCTTTCCAGTTTATAATTTATCTTGTCTGGATTATATTTTTGAACGAGCGAGATCATCATGAATTTTTAAGATTCTCTTCTAGTTACATCCATTATCTGAAGCACAACTTATATAGGCTTTTCAACATGTTTAGTGATAATATCACGCAATGCTATTTGTTCCAAATTTTTTACTTAAATCTATATCTAAATGATGAATTGTCAATGTTTTATAAACCATAAAATAATGTGATAATCATGCTACATAATTTGGACATAGATTTAGGTAAAAATTTTGGAAAACTTAAGGTTACTCAATAATATTTAAATACTTAAATTTTAACATTAGCTTTAATTACTAAATACTAAATTTTCAAAGTAATCAAATGTTTAAATTAAGAAACTTCAATATCAAACATTGTAGTCCTAATGCATATTAACACCTAGTAATTGTGAATTCTCTTCCTGGTATATATGATGAATTAAAATCATCACTTTATTTATAAAAGGAAACAAGTGTTGAAAAATATTTCATTTGTATAAATGTCTATAATTATTCATACATTATTGACTCGATCTCATCTTATTCAATAATTTGATTAAAGATTGATTTATATTGAACTATGAGAACCTCAGCAAGTCTGAAATACTTTTGAGATAATCTAATTAAAGGTCCCACAAGACTGGCGTGTTAAGGTTTCTTTGATCACGTCAATGGTACTTGAACCAAGCAAACCAGAGAAAAAGCAAAATAACGAAAGAAGTGATGTCTGCAAGCAACTCTCTAATCAAAGCCACTGTGCGTTCGTGAAACCTTATTTTTTATCCTCAAAGCCTCTTCAAGTTCTAAAGTTTCAATTTGTTCATTTATGATCAACTCATTATATATTCAAGGTACAGTCCAAACCCCACATCTTAAATTATTGCTAAATCGATTCCAGCTATTTGAAAAACACAAAAATCTCCATCACATTTTAGAAATCAATAAAAATCCCATTATTGATTTTGCTTTTTGTAAATACCATTACAAATTCGTTAATATATTCTTCTTCTAAGTAGACTTCTTTTGCCTTTAATTGTATTAAATTAAGACAATAAGATGTGGTTAGCTACACAAAATAATCTTACTCATCAGATGATAGATCTTCATAAAAGTATGTATATATATTAATTTTAGGAGGTCCAAGATTTTGTATCTTTACTCATATGAAAATTTGTATATGTATCGATGTAAATCGATATGAATGTGATATTGAGATTAAACAAAAAAAAAAAAAGATTCTTTTATGGATATGAATGTGATATTGATGTTTTTATTAAAAAAATTAGGAGATTCTTTTATTGATCGTTTTTATAAATATAAGAGTAATAATTACATTTATTAAATTGTTAATATATAAATGATATGAATCTTTTTGTCTGGAGAATAGTTTATATACATATTTTTTAAACTGACACAGTTAAAAGAACAGTTAAAAACCCGTGGTTCTAATAAAACAAATTAACCAATCTGTCACAATCCTCTATATCATCCCAAATTCCAAATTTTTTATTTTAGTCAGAAACCATGTTAGTTAATTTAGACATAGCAGGAAAATGCTATAATTTCGTATACATATATTTTTAATTGAATTCCAAATTAGGGACAGTTTTTGGGGTCAAAATTGAACCACTTGCTCATCAACAAATTCAATCATCCCAGTCATACATTAAACAATAGTTAAAAATAATCAATATTAAAATAATAATGCTGATAATAACAACAAAATTATCGCTGTTTGATGGTCTAATTAAATAGAATATTTAACACCCGTTTTTATTTTATTGACAATAAAAATAAATATCAATATTGTATTAAGAGAGCTAAAGTTCAGACAGACAACAAGGGACAAGGTCCTTTGTGTATTTATACTGTGTTCAAAGAAAAAATATGTTAGTTTAAAGCGATGAAAAAGAAAGGAGTTTTAAATTAACAAATCATGTCGGGGTCCAATTGTACAGCACCCATGTGATAATAAACTTAATCAAACAGCAAATTCATTGTATATTACTCTAGCAAGTGTTGGCATAACCAAAAAAACCTGAACTATGTAATAAAAATAATAATGTCATTGATTTATTTGTGTATTGTATTGCATCCATCAACAAATGGACTGTTCGGTGCAAAAAAATATAATATGCACATATAGAGCATAGACGGGCGGCTTGGATAGGCATATGATTTAATAAGATAATTGTAGGCCAACAGTCAATTTCCCAATCTCGACACCTTCAAATGGGTCGATTTCAATGGATCGAACAACAATTTGGAGACTTTCTAATTGTAGAACCCTAATCGTGATTGATTACTTGACATTCTATGATACCAGACATCCCAACTTCTAATCTGCTAAGTGGAACTTTAATTTAACAAATGTTTTTATGTTTATTTGTTCACGGGACTCTAAACGGAACAAAAATTTCATAATTTTCTTTCTTCACTGGTAATTGACAGCAATTGATTTTAACAGGTTCGAGCAGTCCTAGTTATCATGCACATCAGTAAATGACACCCATTGCAGCTAATTGCAAGAACAAGAGAGTTATTTAACCCATACCAGACAAGATCAACTAATACTAGTGCTAGGTGTGCAATTCATAATCTTCATGATCTTGCAGACTCATTAAATATGTAATCAAATGACAGATTATGTAAAAGCAAGAACTTCCCATATCATGTTTTTATGTTGTCAAGTTACAACATTTAAGATTGCCACCTTAAACATGAAAGGTGGAAGATAAAAGGTACCAGCCACAGCCCAATGCCATGTTAAGAGAACTGAAGATTAGAAAAACTGTACAAAGCCATGCCAACCAGTCACTAAAAACGTTTGGTTTCATGATTGGAAACAATAGGCCTAAAGCATATAGAAAATTAGCATAGGAGAATCCACAGAGACAACAATATTCGAAGAAAGATCAGAAACTAAAAGTCTTAAGGCACCTTTTGCAACCATCAATTGACTGACATAACAGCAATATCCAGAATACTACTACTCCCTTGATCAGCACCTCCAAGCTGAAGCTGAGATGAGGTCTTTTCGTTGCCAACAGAGAACAAGTGAAGACTGTCTCTTCTCAACATGAAAACCCCTAACTGGAGTCCGTTGCAACAAACACTCAGCTTGGGATTCGGTGAAGTTACTAAATGTCAATGGAGAGAACCCTGATTGCATAAAGAGACTCCTCCAATCGGGCAACCTTTCAGGAGTGCGATGGCGACCCAACACAATCTTTTCAATTGAAGGATGAATCAGGAACTTCTCAATCTTTTGCAGCACATCCGAATTCACATTCACAGCATCAAGTGAGTCAAGCAGGCCGGAGTAAGAATGAAGGGCATGAATCATATGGTGTGCAAATGGAACATCAGCTCGATCACAACCCCTATCCAAAGAAACAATGATCTTGGGCGAAAGTTGCTTTACAAACCGAAGAACCAAAGGAACGGTTGGTGGGCAATTTGAAAAGGACCCAACAGGGAGATTCACTGCAAGTACTTCATTTTCCAATTTGCATAAAGGCAGTGACCAAGAAGCAGAATTTAAAGATTCAAGGTTCAATATTTCAAGCTCCAATGGCATATTAATCTCACTAGCAAAGTGTTTAAGATTTTCTTGAGTAAAAGTCAGCTCCAGCTCGTCACGTGTGGACGGAGAAGCAAACGCTGTGATCTTAAGCGAAGGAGGACCCTCAGTCCTCAAAACAAGCTCTTGCATAAGAGAAGCCCACTGCCCACCATAACCGATATCGAAATCTATAATGTGGATTCTCTCACACCCTTCAAATGCCTCAAGAAGTGCTTGGTTGCAAGTGAAATTAGCAAATTGAAGTATAGGCGATATTTCACAGAAAGATTTATAAGCACCGACCTTGAAAATAACACTATAACTAGACAAAGGTGCAGTAGAATTAGAGGCATTCATGTGGGCAAGTAACTGCAAGGCCTCTTTCAAGTAAAAAGCAGCCCTTTGAAAAGGCTTACCAATAGGTGAGAGCTGGTGATTGAGCCGCGCCAATATCCCTTGCGCGAGTGCCGGATTCCCCATCCCGATCAGCTCTGCAGCCTTGAAAATCTGGTCGATTATAGCCTGCTGAAGCTGCTCGTTCGCCGCCAATTCTTCATTTACCATCTTCTGCTTCGTTGTTGTTGTTATTGTGGGTGGTGGTGGTGACAATCCCATTGCTTGCCCTTGGTGTTGTTGAAGCATTTGAAGCTGTTGCTGTTGTCTTCGAAGAAATAGCTCGTGCTGACTCGAATCCGGGAACTGGACTTTTGGGACCTGAACATGGTTTGGTCCAAAATTGAGGCGCTTTGTTGGTGGTTGAGACAAAAGACTATTATGCTCTTGCAATGGCAAGCACAATGCTGGACTCTGGGCAAATTGAGCTTGGTTGGGGTTGATTATCAGCTGTGGGTTAAATATCTGGGGCTTCTCATCCAAACCTTCCATTGCTTGCTGTGGAAACACTACTCCTGGAGGCATCATCAGATTGGTAGGACCAAGCCTTGCATTTGCATTAACAGATAAATCACTAACATGAACACATGGGTCAATGCTATTGTTGCTCATCAGGTGGTCGAACCCGAAACCAGCAGCTTGATCCACCAAACCAAAACCAGCATTAAAGTCCAGATCTTGATTAGACCCATTTCCACTTTGCAAAATCCTGTTCAACCCCATGACTGGGTCATCAATATCCCCCATAATCAGCCTCAAAATGGACTGCTCTTGGTGACTAGAAGGCCCTGACAACACACCACCCCAATCTTCCATCACCAACCCACCACATTTTTCTCCACTCATGATGTCTACATTACCACTGGTGACATTTGCAGCCGGAGTGGCGGTTGCACTGCAGCCGCAGCCGCCACCGCCACCGTTGGTGGTGGTGGTGGTGGTGTTGCCAAGAGAGGAAGACAGTGTAGAGGAAGACATGGATGGACTGAGGCTTCTTCTGGTCTCAAGCACAGATGTGGGCTCAGTAGTACTAGAGCCCACATAGAAGCAAGCTTGAATCTTTTTCTTCTTGTTGAGCAAAATATCTTCTTGTTCTTGCAGTTGATGATATTGTTGTTGTTGCTGTTGTGGTGGTGGAGCAAGTGAATCTGAAGATGAAAAATAAGAAGAGAAATTTACCAACACCCCTTTCCCTTGAAAATCTTCAAAGGCTAGGGGCATGGCCTTCATCTAAGTAAAACCAAAATCAAAAAAACACAAAAAACCTTTGGTTAGTTTAAAAATTAAGCAAACAACAAATTGAAAAACAGAAGAGACAACAAACAAACACAAATCAAAATCTTCTTTTTTTTTTTAATAAAATAAAGACACTTTGAAACACAACTATATAGACATATATATATATATATATATATATTATACAATAGAACATATATGTCATATAGCTCAAAAAAATCTGGGAAAAGAGAGACTAATACTAGTAGTGTTGTACCTCTCAGAAGAACAACATTTTTGATACAATCTTTTTGTTGTGGTGGTGGTTGTGTGGTGGTAAACCTTGGTGCATGGAGCTCGGGTTGTTTTTCTCTATTTTTTTTTTGGTTTATTTCTAATTTCTCTTCTTCTTTGGGGTGGTGTTTGTACTAGTTGTCTGTTTTCCTTCTTTTTCTGCTATGGATGCGTGCAACATGTAAAAGGGGTAAAGTGCTCTCCATCCTCTCTCTCTCTAGTCTATACTCTCTCTCTAGTTCTTTTTTATTTTAATTTATATGTTTTTTTCATTTTTTTATGTGGCTTTTGTCTGTTGATGGTTTTTTTTTATTATTATTATTTTATTTTTTATTTTACTTGTAAGTCATACCACTGCCACACTAGTTAAACAGCGCGTGATTCACTTCAATTGCATCAGAAAATTCCACATTTTATTATATTACAAATGCTAAAAATATTAGGTTTTTATTTGTATATATATAATTATTATATAATTCAACACCAATAGTGAGTATTTATCAAAATATGCCAAAATTAAATATTATATTATTAATTATAATATGTATGATTCAAAATCAATTCTATTATATCAAAAAAAATCTAATATTATAATAAGGAAGAGAATTATTTCTATAGAAGGATAAAGATACATGTGAAACTTAAATATATATATAATGAGTGGTTATGTTCTATGTATAATATTAAATTATAAACTTTGAAATAATGAAATATAGATAAAAACTCTCATTTTAGATTATCAAAGCCAAGTTTATAATTTCAAATAAAATAAAATAAATATGAATGCTATTTTATAGAGACTTTTACATATTTCTAAAAATAGAATTTTCAAACTTCATAAGAGATTTTTGTAACTTATTCTACAATTGTTTATCGAAATATTATAACTAATGATTTTTAACTCAGATTTGTTATAGAGGGAATGTCATTTTCGTAGTTGGTGTGCAATCCACGGTCTAAAAGGAGTGCGTGGAGTTTACTTGCTTTTTGGTTTACTAAACAAACATCCCTCCATCTTTAATCATATTTAACATATTATATACTTTTTTTTTTTTAATTCACAAACTTTTTTCTATAATTTTTTCTTTCGATTCTTGACTTCATTCAATCTCTAGAACCAATTTTCATTTTTTATCCAGAAACAACCGCAACTCAAATCGAGCGTGGGCACAAGTCAAGTTAATTCAATTTTGGACGAAAAAGAATCGAGGATTTAGAGAGGAAAACCAATTTGAACCAACTAATGTTAAGTTGGTTTGGTCTAATCAGTTTACATCGATGTCACACGATTTCACTACTTCATCACCAAATTCGAATTGAAATCAAATTAAAAACCAAGGTCAAACACCAATTACCAATTTGTTACCAAAACCAAAATCATATTTTATCACCAAATTCATATGAGATAAGAAAAACAAATAAAAAAAGAAATATATATAAACAAAAACTATAGATTAGTGAGCCATGGATGATTGATAATTGTTGCAAAGAAAACGACATGGAGATACAAACAACAGAGACAAAGTTAGGGTTTTGCAGGGTCAACGAGGTTGATAGGGAAGCCTAGGTCAACAACGAGGCCACCCAAGTTGGAGTTGGAGTCGCCAAAGTTGAAGGTGGAAAGACGATGACAACTGATACAACAATAAGAAGAAATGGAAGTTGAAATGGGGAAAAAAAAGTGGAATGTGATAGGTAGAGATCGACGATGATGATAAAAGATGAATGGCAAGTGGGAGAAGTTGAAGTGTTTGATTTTGATGGTTGGAGTTGTGTGTTTGATTTTAAGTCTTTGATGGTCAGAGTTGTATTGTGTGTTTGGTTTATATATATAGATATAGATATTTATATTTATTTATTTAAAAAAAAAATCAATGTTGGTTTTAGATTGGCTTTTCAACCTGAAAATGAAATATAGTCGGTTTTGAATATATAAAATCGACTTGAACTGAAATCAAATTGAAAACCAACATTTTCAGGTCAAATCAAGTCAATCCTGATTTTTTTGTCCAACCGTACTCATATCCATTGAACCAGCCAAACCACAACAATAGCCAAAACTTTTGTCAAATGTTTTATAATTTATCCAAGATTTATTACTTTTTAGGAAACTTTTAACTATCTTAATGTCCATAATTTTAGAAGTTAAAAATAAAACAATTTGATCAACAACAAATTTTCAGACATCTCTTTTAAGATAGATATTTTTTAAATTATAAAAATATAAAAGATTCATAAATAAATTCAAATTTTAGTTTAACTTGTTTCTATAATATCAATATTGATGATTTCAACCGTATGCCATAAGTAAAAATCGCGTTATTTGAAAGAGTGAAATGTGTATGGAAAGTGAAAAAAGTGATTTCCATAATTTACCTATTGCTTTTACGGAGACCAATGATATGGAGAAAAAAAAAAGTTAACTCGTCGTGCAATTTTCTTTAATTCCGGAAACACCCTTGCGTGTTTGGGCGACAAACTCGTCAAAAGTGGGTGTTTTTGGTAATCAAGACAATATATCTGAACCTGGTTTCCGGAACTGAATCTGACGGCATGAGGTGATGGTGGGTGGGACGTTGGATTGATTTTTAAAATATCGAGACAGTTTTCGACGGTTGTGATATCTTGTTCAGGACAAAGGTTGTGGCTCTGATCGATTGCTTTTCTTTTTTTGTTTGGCCCTAAAAGAAACAGTAATGATGGAAGTATCTCATCTGTCCAATTTTATAGCAACTCGTATTACAAGTTTTTCAAAAGAAAAAACAAAAAACTGATATTACAAGTTATTTCATTGCTCGATAAATTTGAAAATAATAGAATTTTTTTTTTCCTTTTCTATATGTACTGGACCTACAAATTTGATTCAACAAATATTTTATTTTTACGGTTATAAAAACACTTATCATAAAATGATATAGTGATAAAATCATTTTCAAAGTATTGGATTCAACTCTTATTTTTCATCATTTATATGGATAGTTCTCTCCTGATTTCTGAAAATAGATTTCCAAACCATCTTTTATAAAATCTTATCTCGACTTATCTCAATAAAAATCCGATACAGTATTATATAATAAAACAAATAAATAAATAACCAACTTATCAACCAATTCCGAGATATAAACTTGTTCTTAATGATATTACTATTAAATAATCGATTTGAAGTGTCAATTGGTGTGGAATGAGAACTGGGTTTGTTTAATATACAGCTCCCATGGACAGGTTGATAGTAGACGTAAGAAGTAACGAAGTGTTAGTTTATAATAAATAAATATACATTTAGTTTATAATAAATAAATATATTACGTAATATACACTAATAATAAATTATTTGTCTATTGAAAGCTCAAAAAGCACTGTATTTATAGTATGTTGACTTAAAATTCAATTGATTAATATATTTTTTCTTTATATGCAAAGACCTCGAACTCCATTATATGTATTTATTGGCATACACAGAAAACTCTCTTCATTAAAAATTATGTTTTCAGATTGTTAATATTTATTCTCAATAAACCTTACTATTAATGCCAATAATTTTCGATTCCCATACGATCATGCACGTAGCACTGCACTTGTCAGAATAATTATCATTTTTCCATGATATGTCTTCACGGATATAAACATGTTGTTCCTTTGTTCTATCCATTATGGGCAATGATTAAAAAAAATTCATGGAAGTTTGAAATTAAGCTATAATACATTGGACCCATGTAGCATGGAAGAAAATGCATTGATCAGGGCCACAGGGCCCGATTCGGCCACTATTTTAGAAACAGAGCTCTCTAAATCGTGCCTGCTCCGAGAAAAACAAGAGCTAACTTGCCAAATATTTATCCAAATACATGCATTTATATAGCTTTTCGAAGATTTATGTGTTTGACTTGTCAAGTGTTTGACTTGCATTTATTTATCATATTGTTACTAAGTTTCTGTTTGTCATGTTCTACGTGATTGAATGCGCAAACATCAATATTATATTAATACCTGGAGTTGTGTATGGGACTACCACTCATACCCCAGTTTTTTGACTTCGTTAAACAGATCAAATGAATCAAGGTGGGCAGGGGAAGAAAAGAAGTTCATGCACGAGCAATAATTATGCATGAGTATATGATGTTTCATGTTTGTGATTTGACTTTTTGTAAGGACTTTTTATGTTGATTTGAATTTTCTATTTAAAGAAATACTCATTATATGCAGTCTTCTTAGCCTTTATGTTGGACTAATAGTTCGTGATCGGTATATCTATAGTTCATTTCACTGCAATTTGTGTTATTTCTTTTTAAATTTCAAGCGAAAAATTTCATATTTTATTTGATTTTAAGTCTTTTTTTTTTATCTCAAAATTTGCGAGTCAGTATTTTAAGTACAAAATTATTAATCGAGTAGAATCAAGTAAATCTATTAGTCAATAGTCAATAAATTGGCTTCATATTATCAGTGCATATGAAGGAGAAAGAAGCGTTTGCATTTATATTTATTTAACAAAATACATAAATAATGTAAGTTAACATAATCGCTACATAAATATAAAAGAAAATTTAGATTGTAGTCGCATGTATAGCTTAGGTGATAACCCAACTTCTAAATAAAGTTGGGTTTTTAAATTCAAATTTTCTTTCTGAAAAGACAAAACAAAACAAAAGTTAATAGATTTTGCTATACAATTCCAAAAAATGTTGGGCTCAAGCCCGAGCCATATTTGGTGGCCAAATTCTCCTCGTTGCCCACAAAATATACGAGTGGGTCTAACAAGCCAAAGCTGAGAATGTGATGGAGCCCAAAAGGACTCCGTTAGTCGCCAGTCAATTGAACAACCTTCCAGCTTGGGGTTGATCTTATCCAGAATGGAAATTTTTCTTCAAATCCAGCTGTATCGCATGGGAAGATTTTATTTTGGACAGTGATGACAATTGACACACATACTTGGTGATCATGAAATAAAAGTTTGACAAGGACCACCCTAAATTAATGGCCTTCTGGTTACGCTTGATTTACTTATTATGCCTATGATTGATGAGTAATTGTTTAATGGGAAATGTTTGGACATGAAAGGTCAAACTCTTCTAGAGAAAAAAATGTAAGTAGGAAGTAGCTGGATTTTGTTATTAAATCGTTGGGTCGATTGGATCAACGATAGACTTCCGATTCGATCATTTCAATGAAATAGACAGCTCAGTTAAGTGATTCATATTTACACTGAACTAATTAAATGTTAACGTTAATATTAAAGTGATTAAATATTCATTAGTGAATAAATAATTGATGGGATTTGTTTAGCACGTAATTTCAACTTTTTATTTAGAAGGGTGTATTTAATCTATAATTTATTAGAATTTAATAGATTTTGTTTTTTAATGATAAATTTTAGTAGAATTTACACATTATATTATATTTTATAGATTTAATATTGATTTTGTTATATATTTTTTTTTATAAAATTCAATGAAATCTTTAAAATAATCGTAAGATTTATTACTATTTTTGTCTTCATAAAAATGAGAGTGATGTTAAGTTTTCTAAATTTGTTACCAAAATTCATGTCCAAATAACATAACAGACGAGTTATTAACTACTTATAAACCATGAGATGATATAATAATTAATAGGATATTGATAACTCACATACCGTATCATTTGGATATGAATTTTGATTAAAAAAAAATATATATTGAATCTATTATTTAAATAAAATTCATGAAATCAATGACTTTTTAAGGGAATATATTCAATTTAGAGTTTGTTGGAGTTTAATGATTTTTTTTTCTTAATGATATATTTTGAAGAAATTTATAGATTTTATATATTCCATATCGATTTTGTTGGAATGTTTTAAGAAATCAAACGAAGTACTGAGGAGAATAGTAAAATTTGTTATAAAACTCTTTCTTTATGAAAAAATCACTTTAAACTCCATCAAATTCACTGCTTAAATGAAATATGTGAAATAAATGATTTTTTAAATACACCTATATTTTATTATATTTTATATAAATTTGATTAAATATACTTAAATTTTATTAAATTCAACATAAATCTGAATTGATGGGAGGGAGCAACTCACATAGGTGGAGGAGCAGTTCACTCGTAAGATGAGAGAAAACCAACATTTTTGTGAGTAACAAGTGTAAAGCCTGTAATCTTGGTAGTGACTTTTGCCCTTGAGATATTATCCAAGCTAACTTTAACATGTACATTAAAAAAAAAAAAAAAAAAAAACTACTTTTAACGTAAATTTGATTAGTATAGATTTATCAAATAATTTATCAAAATACTATTTTCTATCGTCAAGTGGAATGTATAAAAATGTCCATGGATATGCTTTTAGGATTATCTATTTTAAGGTCCTGCAAAACTGACGTATCAAGATTTCTCCGATCACTACTTGACCAAGCCAAAAAAAAAAAAAAAAAAAACACAACTACACGAATGCAAAAGCTGTTCCAAAATTAAAAATTGTCAGCAATTTAATTGTGTTTTTTTTTTTTTTTTTAATGAAAGAAAATGACCGATGAGGGGATTTTTTAAAAAAAAAAAAAAATTGTACATGATTACATAATAATCGGAAACTTTGATTGTCCAATTGGCAACATTTGACCACAAGACTTGTTAATATAAACCTCCTTTTATCCTATGATATACCTCATTTTCAAAAATAAATCAATAGCTGTAGTACGTGAAAAAAGCTTGAAATTAAGCATAGTGATTTGATACAGAATAATATTTTTTTTCACAATTATCTTTAATGTGTAGTTTCATGTGGACTTTCATCAAATGTAGAGTTAATCCAACAGTCTATTATAATGATGTAATATCGACGGAAAGTTTTCTTCGATGTTATAATTATATTCTTAATAAAACTCAATTCAAATTACCATTAACTCAACGTGGTGTGATGATAAAAGCATGTTGATGATAAAATCAGGTTTATTTCATGTGATTTAAAAGACATTCAAGCAAAATTTTCAGTACACACATGTCCCGTGCTCCTACACTAATCTAACAATTAAATAAGCACATAAAAAATACTTGAAAATTTTGAAGTTTTGTCTCTGTCTCTTTTTTTTTTTTTTTTTTAATGATGGAAAAAAAAATAAATATAAAGAAAACTATCCTTTTTAAATGGTGGAGAAAAATGATTGAATACATAGAAATTTATCACACTTATATTTAAAATAAGAGTGAGATTTGATTAATTTATCTTTAGGAAGAAGAAAAATATTTAACTACTCTTATTAAATGATGGTGTGAAAAGTTAGCGGCGGTGTGAAAATATGAAAAAATAAGTGGAAATTTTATTTTAGTTTTTGAAATTTTAGAAATTATCAATCTTTTAAAATATTTTTAAAAACAATTCATTTCATCTTTAACTTTTTCAAAATTTTTTAAAATAATCCAAATTATCTGTTAATTAACAGTTAAATTAATCAGAAAAATAAAAAAGACTCAATTACCTCCATCACCCAAAATGACCGTTTTGCCCTTAATAAAATCAAAATATTATATATCATTTGACCAATAAAAAGTTGCCACATGCACATAATATTATTATTTTTAAATGATTATTGCTTTCTTTTAAATGAAATAATAATTAAAAAGACCCTAAAAACCAAAAAAAAAAATCAAAGAGCATCAATAAAACTCAACTTTCACGTATCATTCTCTCTCTCACTCCTCCATCTCTCTTTATCTCGCTATCTCCTTTTGATACCACCTTCATCACCATCAACAAGCCCAACAATCGTCGTCTATAACCTATTGGCAGTAACAACCTCCATTTCTCTCTTTCTATCTCATCTCCTTTATTATTATTATTATTTTTGTATTGATGTTGTGGCTTGAGTTCAATCAAACCTAAGATCACTTGGATTCGTTGAATGTAGTAGCTCTCTTGTTTTATTTATTTATTTTTTGAAATAATTTTGATTTTTTTTTTTGATAAACCGTTGGTTCTTAATGTTGTTGATGATATCTTTGTTGAGAGAGATGTTGATGTTGATGATGTTGAAAACTATGGGAATGATCTTGATAAACTGGGTTGAAATTGGCTTGATGTGTTGAAAATGGTGGAGATCCAATATCTCCATTTTTTGTTTCTTTTTTATTTGAATTAATATTTTAAAATTTTTGTATGTTTAAAATCTTAATTATCTACATGTCGCGATTTTAACCTCTTACATAAAAAGACTATCTTACCATTCCTGTCTAAACAATCTGTTCACCATTGATCGTTAATTGACTAACGATTTAAACTATTTTGAAGAATTTTGAAAAAAATAAGGATGAAAAAAACTATTTTTAAAAGTATTTTAAAGAATTGATATTTTTCAAAACCTTAAGAACTACAATTAAGTTTCCCCAAAAAACTAAAATCTTAAAAGAAAAAAGAGTTTAGGTGTTTTTTCCACTTAAGACTTAATAATGCTGAATGTCACATATTAAGTTGTTTCTATTTGTTTTTTTAAATGGTCAAACCATTTAAAATTACCAAAAAACAATTGAAAAAATTAAGTACAAATTTTTTACTTTTCACTTAATTGCAAATCGTTTAATGATGTTTAAAAATTTTTATTCAAAATCTATCATCTCAAAAATAACATAATTTCAAATTCATCATAACTTTATATTACTCTTTTTTTTTTTTTTATTGATCCTTACAACAAATATATTTGGAAAGTAAAATCTAAATACATCTTGTCCCAAATTATTTTGGAATCAAACTAATATATTTTAATTTACAATTTAAACATTCATTTTTCATATGTTTTCTTAAATATATTAATATATTTAAATATATAAGTATTGTTAATACTATTATATTTTTTAATTATATTTTAATTATGAATAAAATATTATTAATATGTACATAAAAATATTTTAAATTTTATTAAATTATTTATTTTTAAAAATTTATATTAAATTAATTAAATTTATATAACAATTATTAGTAAAAACATATAAATGTTAATTTATTAATTTTTAGATAATTTTAAATATAAAAAATAAACTAAATTTATAATATTTTTAGGGAGATAAGGAAATAAAAAATAAGTATATTATTTAAATTTTAGATTTCAATTATATCTTTTGTAGCATTATTTAGTTTGTAGACAAAAACACAATCAACATCTTAATCGATCTGTGTCTGAAACTTGAAGACAACGATATCGATAAATACTTTTCCGCGATCTTCTCATTTATTAAATTTGTTTGCTTAGTTTCTTTCTTCTTTTCTTCTTTTGTTTTCTCTTTATTTTCACTTGCACAGGACAAACACTACTGAATCGAAAATCCAAATCTGCCTTTCAATTCCCGGTCTTGAAGCTGCAACACTTCCTTCTCCTCTCGGCAACCAAATTCTTCGGTAATCAATTGAACATTTTGCTCTTCTTTTACTTTTCATCTTCAACTTTGATATTAGGGTTTTTTTTTTCCCATAATTTCTAATTCAATTTAAGAGTTTGTTACTTGTTTGCATCAATTAAATGTTGACTCTTTCTCTGCAGTTTGATCATCGAAAAATGACTAACAGCTGCTTCAAGATTGAGCATGATTTTGGTAAGTCAGAAGTAGCTTTTTATGTACAAATTCAATTTTTTTTTTACTATGATAAGAATCTATAACTGTTTAATTTATCGTATCTACAGATAAACGACGTGCAGAGGCTGAAAGAATCAGAGAGAAATACCCAGATAGAATTCCTGTGAGAATTCAACTTTAACTTCAATTTTTGCTCTTAATTAATTGTTCTTTTATTATTATTAACTTGCTATTTTTGAACTTCTTTTGTTAGTTTAAAAGGTAGATTTTTTTTATTATGGTTTCTAGTTGGATCATTTAAAATTTGGATTAGAATGTGAGGAATATATTTATATACGAAGATGATTAAACCATGTTATTAAACATTCCGTCTTCTACGTGATGAATTTCCAAATTGATTGGTGTAAAGTATATTGTTTGCTTTGCTTGCATTGATGAGTTAGTTATCAAATAGATATTGTTTATACAGAGACAAGTTTTGTTTGGACATTTTGCCTTGATTAGCTCTTTCATGTAGAACTTTTTTCAGCATTTGAAATCTGATTTTGTCCACTGTAGGATGATTTTATACAACTTATTAAGTACATTACTTTGAGAATGGAATTCTCTAGCACGTTGCTTGTTCTTGTAATGCTATTATGAGAGGTTGTTCAGTTTTTCTGCCATTCTGATCAGCTCTCGAATTAAGGATATACTTTACATTGTCATTGTGTGTTCTTGTTCTCCCTCCGTCCAACTTGCCTTTTTATTACAGACAGCTTTGTTTCTTATACTGTCAAATGGCTTATGTTTGTTATATGCAATTTTTAGGCACATAAGAAATTGAGAATAAACATGTTAATAATTAATAATTAGTAAAACTTTCACTCAACAAGATCTACATTGTCAACAGTTTATATGCTTCGGATCAAGGCATAATGATAAATAACAGAACATGATACATGTGTTAATGATCAGATAAAGACTCGGGTTTTCTTATCTGCAGTCTTCATATTGGAATCCACAGTATTTTTTTCTTTCTATACTTGAGGATGAGCGTGTTATAAAAAGTTTGTTTATACTTACATAATGTTTCATCCATTTCCTGTCTCGTTATGATGAGTTCTGTTCTACCAGTGCATAATTGTACTCCTCTGTTGTTTCTGTGCACTGTCATTTATTGGATTTGGGGTGTCCCAATCTGACTTCTACCAATTTTTGCTATTGTCTCTTATAGGTGATTGTGGAGAAGGGTGAGAGGAGTGATATTCCAAATATTGACAAAAAGAAGTAAGCTCCTTCTTAGTATGCAAAAGATTTTCTGCTTGTTACAATGATTTGATTTAGAGGTTTTTATGTTGTTAATAACAAGCAGTTGCTATTCTCCCCATATAAACAATGTCATTGTCTTTTGTTCAATACAAACATCTTCTTGTTTTATATCTTTGCCCTCGAGAGCCAAAGCAAGGAATTTGTTATGGAAGATGGTCAGATATTAGAAGTGAACAACTACGGTTTTGAGGGATTGATACATATTTTATGTATATGCCTGAAAATAGAATATATATGTGTGTATCGATGTGGTTATAATTTTGCAGATATTTGGTACCAGCTGACTTAACAGTGGGTCAATTTGTATATGTCATACGGAAGAGAATTAAACTGAGTGCAGAGAAGGCAATTTTCATATTTGTGGACAATGTCCTGCCACCCACAGGTAACATATATCATAGGTTTAGTCTTTTGCTTTCCCTTCTCTTCCCCTCTTTGAGTACTTCTCATTTATGTTGGTTGTTTATGCTTGGCAACATTCCGGCAAAATAATACATGAATTGTTGAAACTCAGTCAGGACGATCTAATTTCGTTTACTATTGTACAGGGGCCATAATGTCAACAATTTATGATGAAAAGAAGGATGAAGACGGGTTTCTCTATGTTACATACAGCGGAGAAAACACATTTGGGATGGAGTTGGAGCTGCTGATTTAGCCCTCACTTCTCTGCAAATGCTTTGCTTTCTTATCTGCTTATTTCCATCTTGTACTTAACTCTTGCTTTCCCTGCACATTTCTGGCATCACGGCACCTATCCTTTAGTGTACATAGTTATGCCATAATAGCTACATATGATATTATCAGACTCATGGAGAATTAAAATTTCATTGAAAGTGTTCCACTTTCAAAATTAAAGCATGTATGCACATGTTTCTTCGTAGCTCTCAGTTTATGTTGTTGAATCTTTAGAATGATCAAGATATCGTTCATACTAAAATACCAACTTTTGCTTGACAAAGAATGCTGGGTCTTAGCTATGTTATTGATATTGGGATCATCTACCATTTGACAAAATCAATAGAAATTACTACATTTAATTATGTATATATATATATATTTTAGTAAGTATCAACCGCCCATATAAATTAGTTTAACCTGCCTTATCTGTTACTAGATTGGTAAATTCAGGTAAAATCTAGTTAGAATATCAAAAGAAATAATGAAATCTTGAAAAAAGGCTAAATTTTATTTTTAATTTAAAAAAATTATTAGTTTTTAGCCCGTTTGTAACATATAAAATGTCTCATGCCCTTAAAAAGGATGGGGGTTTACTTTGATTTCTTTTATTAAAAATTAATTAATTTATAAAATATATTTTGACTAAAGTGAATTCTTCGAAACTGTACATCGAGTAAAATTATTATTATCGGGCACAGACCGGACTAAATTCAATCCTACAGCTAGGATTTTTGTTTAGGCTTTGCGGTGCTTGCATGGCATTGACATGGAGGTATATCTAGTTAAAAATAGTCAATGTATGAATAATTTCTTATTCTGAACTTTAAAACGGTGCATAGACTGAGACAAGTGATTTGATCAGGTGAAAAAAATCATTTTCATCAACCGAACGTCTCCAAGTGACGAGTTCGACTTCTTGTCCCACCATTATCATTGGGTTGACAATTTTTTCATCTTTATTTGAATAGTTCTCTCCCGCCTTCAGAGCAGGCCGTATCTCACAATCCTAGCCCAATTAGTTCTGCAACTGCCTAGTGTTAGACCGTAAAAAAAAAATCATAAAAAAATAGATGCATAGACTAGACTAAAATTCAATCCTACAACTAGAATTTTCATTAGGCTATGTGGTGCAGACGTGGCATTGACGTGGAGTTATACGTGGTTGAAAAAAGTCAAAGACAACATGCTTAAACGTAATTAAAATCCAATTAGTCTGACAAAGTTGCATTTAGTCAGATCAGAATGAAGCGTTCCGTTAACGTGAGCTGATGATGCGCAGATGAAGCCAAAATTGCCGTGGGGACAACGGGGGCCGAGTCGACCAAGGATGCTCGACTTTAACAGGACACACCGAGTCGAGCCGATTGTCAACTCGAAGCCCGAATCCCCAGCCACCTTGGAAGCCGAGCCTGTCGTGCCGTCGCTCCTACCCAACATCAGCATGTACACACGCCACACCAACCCTCACAAAAGGCCATCGACAATCTTTGAATACTGACAAACAAATGTGGTGTTACAAACAAATACAAAACCAAAGCATCAATGACAGCGAGTGATGTTATTGTGAGCACGTCCTCATTACCATGCGATAAACCTCACCGACTCTTCTTCTATGATGTGGTGGTGCTGGTAGTGGTGGTGTGGACCACCGTTAGAGGACCAGAGGCACGGGGGCTCGGCGGCCACATGCTGCGGTGCCATGTCCACGTGGCGATTCAATGAGTCACATGGGTGTTGACACGTGTCAATAAGGGCGGTACTGACGGTTAGGTCACTCTTTTTTGTGTTTCGCGCAAGATCAACAATGGTCGATCCATGTACCCTTGTCTCCTCAATCTTGATGGATCCCACTCTTTCTGTAGACCCCACGTGTGTTTGACTGCCTAGATTGGTCCCACCCAGGCCACACCCTCCTAGTTTGCCTCGGACAAATCACATTTGTTTTCATATTGGTCTAGACATTCATTCGATTTGCCATCTAGAGGTTGGGGGGTTACATGTTTTTCTAATTCTCTTTAGCCATTGTTTTAAGTAATGATTTTGTATAGTTGATTATATACGTATGGGAAAGTATGTTATATATATGATATTCTTTTTCTTTCTAAATTAATGATATAAAATAATATAACATAGATAACATAATATAAATTTCATCATTAATTATTATATATGTACTACAAAAACTTATTCGTATAATAAGGGGAGATATCCACTTCTATAATTAAAATGATTTTCATATATACTAGTACATAAACAATGATGACTTTTAAACTGATAGAAAAAATATACTAATTATTTGAATTATAAATCCATGTATTTATAATTTATCACATAATATTCCTACTTAATTAACTTTTTATATTGTACATTATATGCCGAGGTTAATATATAAATAATATAACATTTGTCTCAACTGAATGCGTATATTCATGAGACCAATGTCAACCCATTCTCAACAAACAACATATGTAAAACCAAGTAGAGTAAAAGGAACAAGAGCATGTAACCTAGCAGCTGTTGTAATTTCTATTAATTGACTGAACTATAAATACAAAAGTAAGACGCGTTTAGAAGTTTGGAGATAGAGAGATTAGAGGTCAAAGAGAGTGATTTTTAATTCATGGAATTACCTTTTACAAGTAGTAAAGTAATCTATTATAGATAAAAGTTACTTTTTTTCCAACCAACGAAAATTATCCAACAAAAGTATATCGTAAATGTTAAAGCTATTTGTACACGTATATGCTCACCCACTTGGTGTATTAGTTGGCAAAATAATTTGGAAGCTTTCAAGTAAATGGACACACTACACAACATATTTAAACACATACATCAAGTTTTTAAGTTGACAAGAGGCATGCAAGTCATAATAAGGAGGCGAAGGATACATTGTGATTGTCTTCCTTAGACCTAAAAAGGCTTCCAACTTTCTCCAACTTTTCGCAATTAAGTACAACACAGCTCATAGAATAATTGATATAGTAAGTTTTCCAAGGTGAAAAAAGGCAAGCAAGGCACAAAACCAAGCAAATGGTGTCTACTCCTTTTGCTTCTTTGTGTTTTTTTGTTTATTGTTATATTTTATTTGTTATTTAATGGGTAAAATCTCACATTTGGACTCTCTCTATCTCTCTCTCTCTCTCTCACTTTGTCTCCATATATCTACAAGAAGGGTCTTTGTTGGTTCTCTTTCCCTGGTGAGGGGGGTCTGTTTCTTGGGACCCAGTTGGCAATTGATTGAACTGTGAAAGGAGAAGCGACAAAAATTTAAACAAGGAGGCCACAAGCCATATCTTCTTCTTCTTCCTTTCTGCATTCATTCTCTTCCTCACCCATACATTTGACCTCTTTAAATCTCCTCCTAACCCTGCATTTAATGCTCTTACTACAAATATATCACATCCACCACTAGCTATTGTATCACACAACACCATCAACAATCAACTTTCCTCGCTATACCTTACCTTCCCTTCACGTATTTCTTAATATGTCGATCTTGTATTGTCTTCTTTTCGTTTTATGCCTTTTTCTGCATGCATGCAATGCCCGGCCTCTAGTTGCCATCGATAAGGTTAGTAGTGCTAGCTAGTCTTTTCACTCCAGCAAATAACAATATCTATCATATGTTGTCTCTCAATATTATTCTTCTGATCTATGTATCTTTACAAATACTTTAGTGTAATAACTTTTATTGGTTTTCTGTGCAGAATGATGAGAAGAAGAGTATTGACAAGCTTCCGGTTTCAGAGAAAGCAAAGTCTCCTTTGTCATATGATCAAGTTGGGGCATCAAGAGGATCAGAGAGCGTTACAAAGACTAGCTTGGCTGATATACAGAAGAAATCAAACGAAAAGACTTCAGGTTCTGATCAAACCGAGTCTATGGTTTCGAATTCCTGGCAAGTGCCTCGCAATAAACGTGCCACTAAACATCCAGGCTTTAACTCGGACTATTCACCGCCAAAGACACATCCTCCTTCTCACAACTAAGTTAATAATTAACTACTTTCTCTTGGTTCTCTATACAAGTTGGAATCTCTAGTACTACTATATTCTTCTTGTCATCTCTTGAGGACTTGGAGGGTGTGTCTATTTTGACTTATCGGTGCCTAATTAGCAGTTTCTGGGAAAGCAGATATAGTTTGTAACAAGCCAATCCTAGCCCTAGCTAGGGCAGAGATAATTTGCTAGCAAATGCTAAGGCATATGAGTCCGACACGTTTTATATATGAGTACTCCCCTTATAACATCCGCTGACGGATTTATTTCATGAGTTAGATTATTAGTGTCTTTATAAATTATCCTCTATTTGATGTACATCAGATAATCCATTTTGGTAAAATATAGTTTTACTTAATTAGTTAACTACGTGTTACGTTGTTGTCCCACCTCTCTTCTTTTTCTTCATCTCTGTCTTCTATAATTAATTAATTAGACCTATACTGAACCTCAAAACCTTATTGTTAATTGGGTTTTGATCTGATTATGTATAAGGAAGATTTTTAACAGATGAACTACGGCTTCTATCTCCTATATAAACACTTTCGTCATTTTGTGGGATTGATTATTTGCATGAATTAAGCATATAAGTGGATGTATAAGGTTGGTTACAATTAATATAAATGTATAGTTTGATATATAAGTAGAAATTAATGTTGATATATTAATGGTTCATACAATATTTGCTAGTTGGGATAAAGAGTTCTTCTTTTACATAGTACCTATAGTAGGGTGACTTTTGGTCATATCATCACGCTAATAATATGAAATATAATCCATTATTGGATTTGAGGCAAAATTATTCTTGATATAAAAGCAACTTTAGATAGAATCAATGAGTGAAAGAAAGAAGGAAAGAATCATCATTCTTACGGACGATAAATATCCCATATTAAATAGCGAAGGAATTAATTTAAAATATTTATGTATTTTTTGTGTGTGTGGATTTGGTTTGTGGACTGTATGATGAAAAGGGGAAAACAATCTCATGGGTTAGGTTAGGGTTTGAAATTTGAAAGTGATGACTATGACTCAATTTGAGGTTTAATTTGAGACCACATGTACTCGATTCAGTACCAATTCAATCTCAACTGAAAATCTAAAACTGACTATTTTAGGACTAGAAAGGTATAATTCGAGACCAAACACTATCAATTCGAGATCTATTTTTTTAAGAATTTGGAATCTATTTTCTTGAATTCTAGATAGGATAATTGCATTTAACTGAAAAACTGGTCATGAATGATATTATTTTTTAATGTGTGTGTATATATGCACGTCTTTTTTTATAAACAATATATATTTACACTGGCTTGATCTTCAAATTTGTTCAAAATTGCCTGTGGATGTGGTAACATACTTTTACTTGTTCATGCCCTTTGCCCATGCACACAGAATAGATGCATGACATTTATGCAATTGTGCTATAACTAAGCTATTCATAAGTGTATATATCCTGTCAACGTTCTTAATTTTTATTCCATTATATGAGATTGGACAAATTTATAATATATCGAACACACTATACTTTTTTTTAATACAATTTATATTATGTTATGCGTGAAATAATTTGATTAAAAAACATTAATAGCTAGGCTTACTTTTCTTTACTAAAACAATCTCTTCTATCCAAGGAATTGCATGGGAGAGTATATATAGACAGATATGGCCGTAATGGAAGATATTTACAAGACATTGACGGGTGCATGATACTAATATGTGAGACATGGCAGTTGGCTGGTCTTAAATGAGGTCGGTTGGTTATTTCAGTTCCCACAGTTACAGTTGATGCTCAGATCTCTTTCTCCACATGGTATTTGGATTTTTGTCTGCAAAAATGGAGATAACAAAAATCGGGTTGGGAATAGTCAAATTTTTCTGCAGATTAATTTTTTTATGAACAAAATTTTTCCTTTTCTATGAACAAAATTTTTCCCGTACTGTCAAAATTCTACGAGAAAAGAGAATTTTGTCTGACATTCAATTAATCAAGTGCAAAACTTCACAGCCGAAGTGATTTTACTTGGTAGCTAGCTTTCTTGTTAAAGCACGGTGTATGTATTTGCTTTTTATGATTCAAATACAAAATAAAATATTAAAATAACGAGACGATCGAACTACGAGAAATAATGTTCCGGGCGGGTAGCAAGAGACAAAAAGATGCATCGATTTCAAGAGTGTCTCCATAGCAGATATAAATTATATGTAAACTTCACCGAAATTTGAAATCCCAAGAGAGAGTTATTAATTTGATTAATTTGAGTTATATATCATAGTTAAACAACTTTATAGATAACAAACATCCCAGATTTAAATCCTCAACAAACGCGACAACTCCGTTAATGTGGCATTTAACATTTTCCGATGTCGTTGTTGATTAATCCCACCAACGAGACCAGGTCACGCATATAATTATTTTTCACGATAATGGGGAACAAGTGCAGCTAACTATAGATTATAGAAGTTATCGACTAGGTCAAAGTTAACAAGTAATAGTTTTTGTCTTCCCTTTTCAATTCTCAAATAAAATACACGTTGAAATTAAATCGTAATCGTAATCATAGTTTGATGATAGCTTGAGTTAATTATACATTATATTAGAGAATGTTTTCTAAATCGACATTTCTATTGTACATGAAGTTATAATCGTAATATAACAGATTTTTCTAGATTTGTACCCAATACCAAAATTTTCTATGTTTGTCTAAGACTCTTTAAGATTGCAAACACGAGCAAATTAAATAGTTCATACTGCTAAAGAATAAATACAAAATAATTAGATGATTCTGTCAAAAAAAAATTAGTATACGTTTAGTACAACCTGGCTAAAAGTATTTTTTTAACCTTCAAAACTTTTTTTTTAATTTTTTTTTTTATTATAATATATCTTTTGGACAAATAAAAAAAGTTGAAATACGTCTATTTAAAAATGCTCAAATTTTGAATTTTCAAAAAGACTGAAATATCTAATATAAATAACCTTATTAATATCATTGTATCCTTAAAACCGTTTAGTCCTTTTTGGTAAACTTATAATCTAAAAGAGCATTTTTATATTTATTTATATATATATATTTTTTTATGGTGGGGGAGAGATGATTAATTCATAGAAAACTATCCACACATTCAATAAAGATGAGATTTGAACCATGACTTCTTAGGATCAATAGAGATATTCAATTATATTTTATTAGGAGGTAATGTGTAAAATAATATATATATATTTTATTTCTTTTGTAAAAGATTAATTTTTAAAAGATTTACTTCTAAAAGATCTATTTGGGTAAGTTGTATCAATGTAGCTTTACTCATTTCATGTGATTAGACTGTAGAGACAACCACGTATACACCCGACATTTTTAAATTATAAAAAATTCCCCTTAAGTATAAGATGATTTAAATTAGAAACCTAAGAAAAACATATGTAAAAAAAAAAAAAAAAAAAATTAGAGGATCATCGTTTGTTTTGCATTGTAGCTTTGGATGATGGGCCTTGCTGACATGAAGTTTTTGTATATTTATTGGGTTGTTAACAACCATTAAATTTCAATTCAAAGATCTATAAAAATCATACGTTTGAAAATAATTAAAAAAAAAACTAAAAAAAAAAAAATGTTATTCCATTTAACAGTCCAGGTATAGTTCTCACAGGTACGTTACAACACTGATCTTGTAAAAAAAAAAAAGGTTACGAGAGCAGTATTGTAACATTAATTCTCACACGCACGGTCTACAAGTCTATACACAAAAAACGATGCGTTTTGAGTGGGTCAGCAAAACGACATCGTTAGCGACTCCTAGTTAGTTGCCTCACTACTACGAACTTTCCCGCCAAAATAATGTCTTCGCATTTCAAGATTTTGAAAATCTTCAAAGCCCTAAATTCGATTTGTAGAGAGAAACAGAAAGCGAGCTTAGAGATAGAGTGAGTGAGTGAGAGAAATGGATGTGAGGAAAGCTGGATCGTCGCTCGATTCTCTGATTTCTTCTTTCAACACTCGAATAGCCGAGCTGCAAGAACTCGTCATCGCCCGAAACAGTGAGTCCACTCGGATTCCATTTTTTTTTTTTCTATTTTTAAATTTCAATACCTGTCTTTGAAACTTAATTTTGATTTTGACTTTGTGGTTTTTGTTGTCGAGAGCAGTGTACCCAGCCAGTAGCGTCGCTGATCTGTCGGCGGTTGACGCCGCAGTGAAGGCGATGGAGCTGCAGGTACAGGCGATCAAGGATCGCTTGCGCGAGGAGGCCGAAGCTATTCCTAAAGCCAAAGTAATATTTAATTTCTCTCTCTATCTCTTCAATTAGGGTTACATCAGATACTGTGAAATTGAAAAAACAAAATCATATTTAGAAATGATTTTTAAAAATTAGTTTTTTTTTTAATAAATTAATTGAATTAGGGTTTAAATTCGAGAAAACTTGAATTTCTGTTAAATATTTTCTTCATTTGATAGAATATATTGAAGTTTTTAAAAATTCAACTAGATCTTATGTTGTTTTAATGTGGGAAAGATTCAAACTTCCATTTAAGTGATATTGTTTTATTTATGTTGGTTGAGTATCTGCTTTTGGTGTTTGAGTTGATTTCAGTTGACTTGAGTAGTCTTGCTGATTGCAGAAACTCATTGATGCGTCACTGCGACAGCAGAAGATACTGCAGAGCATGGCTGCTCATGTTTCCTCACACGTGCCTCAAAGATTGCCCATGTTGAATTTTGATACTGCTAATGGGTACGTACGCCTAATTTTTACGGTGATTTGATAATTCAGTTACATTTGGGTTGCATATATGTCCAATATTTGCTCTGTTTTATGCGTTTCAGTTTGCTGCCAGGAGCACCTAAACAAGAATCTGATTGCGGGTCGGTGAAACCTGAGGAACCTGCCGTAGCGCCCAAGGTTTGCAATCTAATAGAAAGGAACATCATTACTTGAGGTTTCTTGTGGCATATGAAAAAAATAGTAATCTGAGGTTAAAAAACCACTGGTATATTCTCTTACATTGTTTAACCTAACCATTTCATGAATTTGCATCAGAAAAGTCAAATAATACCAGTTATTTAACTCAGCTTGAGATAATAACTTAAGTGGTTCGAGGATTGAAGTGCTTCATTTACCTCTGTTATTAAGAGTTCATTTTGTTATAGCATGATATGTGTTGGACAACGAGAAATGCTAAGTCAATCGCGGAATCCTGGTGCAGCATGGGGAAAGTATCAAAATCTCTTTATATATATATTTTTTATCTAAAAAATTCATTTTTTTTGTTAATCCAGGAGAAAAGGGGCCGTTCCCCTCCACCATTATGGTACATAACTTCAGATGAGCTTGATTCACTGTCCTCGTAAGTACCTATCTCTTCTTGCAGTGTACAATTATTGTTGTTATGAATAAACTTCATTTTCACCTTCTGCTTTTGCATTGCACCACAATAGGTTAACATACTGATAGTTGGCTTCCAGTCTATGACCAGTGAATGGGAACATATATGGTGTTTCATATATGGACTTGGGCTCACTGATGTGACATCAAACACTAGAGACCTGATCATTATTTGATAAGCGTGTTTCTAGCATCTGGTTAACCAGCATCCGTTACGTGTGCATTTGGGCTTGAATTTTGGCATGAGATTTGTTGCCACTGAATTGATAATAATGATAACAATTTTATTTTTTCACTCATGTTCATCTGTGTAAAGACCTGTCGGTGTCAAATCATGCAAAATAATGGTTGTTGAGTCAGACCTATTTTGTTATGGAGATGAGTCCTACAAGTAGTAGCAAACGATTATATGTTTTCTGGTTCTGTTTCTTTTACCTTATTATTTCTGTTCACTTGAGTTGTTTGAATTAAATATTATGAATTTTCTGTTTAATTTTTACATCTGGCAAACTGCAGATATATGAGAGGAAGGCTTACGCTTGATAAGGTCAATGCAGCTATAAATGACATGGTATCATATGCTGAAACCAATGCCCAGCTTATTTCAGCTCCAAAGAAGAAGGTATATATTCAAACCTTTTTATCATTTTCTAATTGCTATTATTCAACCTTGCAGTTGTACTTGTACTAACATTTTCCCTTCTCCATGAAGCTGGCAGAAAATCTATGGGAAAAGGCCCTGGTAGGTGAACTTAACTCAATATCGTCATTTATAAGTACTATCAATTTGGTGTTTCCAATGAAAATAAGTTCTCCCAGAAATAAAATGGATCTAATCAGCCACAAATCCATAATCCTCCCTTTAAACTGTTTGAGTACTAACAAAAATTGATATTTTAATGATACATCTCAATGTGGGATCTAGTGTTTTCATTTCAAATGACTGGTATATATGGCTTGTTAGTGCCAATTATCTCTTCATGTTGAAGCAACTGATTTCATAATGTTGCCATGTGCAGGAGCTAAGAGATATCGCAAATACAGAAGCAGTGAAGGGGAAACATTTTTTCCTTGAAATGGATGTAAAAGGACCATCATTGAAGCTTGACAACACTGGAAAAGCAATATTGACTGTGAGTACTTCTGTTTCTTATTCCATCTACTCATGCTCACAAATTTTAACCCGTAACTTCATAGTCTTTAACAATTCGATATAGGGCAAATATATCCAAAATATGGCTGATTTTACCGTCATAATTTAAATTTTATTAATGCAAAATCTAGCTTCCGTACTTGTTTGTATAAGTGTGTACATACATACAACATTTATGCATCGCCTTATGGTAAATAGTAATTTATCTCATTTCATACAAGCGATACTCTAATGAGCATGAAAAGTGATCAACTTCATGATGTCTCACAGGTCCTTCGTCACCTGGGTCGCATCAGTGAGACTCGGATTGGGCATCATAGAGTGATAATCCTTTTGAAGCCTCAATGAATAGCCTTACTTTCCCAAATTACCAGACTGTAGTGTGCTTACTCTTTCATTTCCATTTGCAGTTCATTCGAAAGTTGTAAGTTTAAACTAGGCATGAGAATGCATGGTACAGGTACAGAGAGTACAGAAATGAATACAGTGGCATTTGAATTTCCTGAAATCTATTCAGGATTTGTTAGAAATATAGTTTGAGTTGGAACTCTGGAACTTGGAACTCTCTTCCATCAAGACTACAGACATCTTTCTGTTATCTATGTGGCACAAATGAGACCGAAGATCTTACTCGTCTACGTTTTAAGTGTTGTAATTCACAATCTCACCTACCATTCGGTTGCTGAGTGGTGTTCTTTGCTGAATACAAAGTTCATCTTTTGAAGCTGAAACACAGACCAAAGATAATACAACAGGGTCCGTAAATATTCGACCACGAAGCACTAGAACTTAAACGTCTCTTACAAGTCACAACATCATATCCTATTGTGTCGGTTCCACCACGCACATGGATCGATTGCATCTAAAATAACTTCAACCAACCAGATTGACTTTACTGATTATTTGCTCCCATTCAATGTCTGATGAAGTATGATTCTATCATTGCAGGATATATCTCACTTTATGATTATAATCATTAATCAATCAAATTAATTTATGTAATTCAGGATCAATAACAAAGCTTATAGAAGATTTTATGCTGCTATTTGCTACACAACAAAATCATCCAAACTGTTCTATTACTAGACAAAAATGATAATTGTCAAAGAAAATTCCAAGCAAGCAATTAATAGTAATTTGGTTTCATTCCCAACTTACAGCTATTAATGAATGAAAAGCCAAAGAGTGGTCCTACACAAACTTGAGAGGTGGCAGCTAGTAATTAATATAATTGGTGTTTTTCACTTGTGCGGTCACGGCATAGGAAAAAATACACAACACTACAAAGCGGTTAAATTGTCAGCTACTCAAGATTTGGTGCTGTCCAATCAGGACCCTATCGTCTTTATCTTTATTTATTTATTTATTTTTTTGTTCTCTATGCAGATCATCTTCATTATAAAAGCCCTAACTTGCTTTAGTTCACTGTCACCCAACACACAATTCATTTTTTCAGTCTTAATAGAAACAGTTTTTGTGTCTGAAAGTGGCTTCTAGGCTCTTTCAAGCATTGCTCTTCTTCTCTTTTTCAATATTCTCTTGTTCACTATAGTCAGTTCTCACAATGTGCCACCAGCGAAGTCCTCCTGCCCAAAATACACCCTAAAGCTTGTGTATGTGCCAATGTTACATGACCTTGTGCACCTCGTCATTTGGACGCCACCTAAAACACCTTGTTGCACTCTAATTAAGGATTTGGCTGATCTTGAAGCTGCCGTTTGTCTTTGCACTGCCATCAAAGCCAACATTCTAGGTATCAACCTAAAAGTCCCAATGTCCTTGAGCTTGCTCTTAAACTACCGTGGAAAATGCGTTCCAAGTGGCTTCCAATGTGCCTAGTTTTTTGCTTTCTCTCATCGTATGTCTCTTCCTCATGTCTTGTAATGAATTTAGTTTTCAGTTCTTAAGTATATACCTTCACTAGTTAAAGAGTATTCTAGGTTTAGTTTCAATAGGTTGTCTGCATTTTATTAGTTTTGTTTGTAATATGGCGTGTCCCCTTATAATAATTTGTTTTCACTAAAGCATCCATTATTTACTCCTAAGTTTAGATATATATAAAAAGATTCATCTAAATCTTTGTGTGTTCAATAGTCACTAAAACATTTATTTTGTTAGTCTCCCATTTTATTTATTATTTTAGTCAGAAATTCAGTATTCCATGGGACAGACGTATCACATTATTTATATATTATCTTTCTAAATTCACATTACTATCAATTAATAGCTTTTAAAACAAAATGCATACATTACTGTTGTTGATTAAGCTCATATATGTGCACTTCTTAAGTTTGGCAACCCGAATAGTGTTGGTCATGCATTCAGGGCAGGCACAATATATTCCCTATAGATATCACTGCAAAGCCCTTATTCTTGATACATCAAAAATCTCCAACATTGTAACACTACGAAGTGTTGATGCTGATGCAGTACCGGTCGAGCATTTTGTCGACAGTTCAATAAATCAGCACCGATGATTAATTAACACAAGTAATTTACATTTTCCATCAAATGCAGACCACGATCAGCTGAGGAATAAAATATGTACAGTTAAAAATGTTTGAATGAATATAAGTAAAAGAAAAAAGTGTATATATATGTCTATTATAAAATAAATGATAATAATAAATAAAAGTAAGAATAGTTGAGAGAGAGGTAGAAAATGATAGAGAGCAAATTGCTTATGCACTAATTTTCTTTCATTATATTTATATATATTATAAAATAAATGATAACAATAAATAAAAGTAAGAATAGTTGAGAGAGAGATGGGAAATGATAAAGAGCAAATTACTTATGCTCTAAGAATAGTTGAGAGAGAGATCAGAAATGATAAAGAGCAAATTGCTCATGCACTAATTTTTCATTCATTTTGCACAAAGGGAATAAACTTATTTATAGTAATCGGCCAAGGGGTGAGTCAGTTAAGGAGTAATCAAAGGAGTTATGATACACAAGCCATTATGATTTGCCAATTTTGTAACCAATGGAAAGTGCCTCCAATTTTGACCAATTAGATTTTTGCAAATAAATTAAGTAATGGTGGAATTCATCCACATTACAACGAATACATACATACATACATACATATATATATATGCTGGGGCTGCATATATGTATACATACATACATATACAAATGCTGGAGGCTGCATTTAAATTCAAATTGGACCGATGAAGGTATTGAGGTTAATTGCTAGTCACTGGCATAATTAGCACGCTATTAATAATCACATAAATCTAATCACTATCACACCCCTGGTTTCGGGCTGGGCATAAAACTTTAAACAAGCACTCTTGTCGGTCAAAATTTGAAGCCCCCGAACTCAGTTTCGATTCAAAATTACATGCGTGTCGAAGCGTACCCAATTGAGAACAATGTCACGAGCCTTCAAAATTTAAGCAAAATTTCAGAGTTTCCTGCTCGGATAGCACAGGATGTGTTCCCTGTGGACATTCAAACTTTCAAAGTGTAGTGGTTTCGGTTGAATCATTAAACAACGGATTTAGTTGACACAAACTAACGATTTTGGGATATTGGGCTGGGTCTAGAAATGGGTTACTGGGCTGGGTCTAGAAATAGGTCAATGGTGGGTCTCGAATGGTTTAATGGGTCTAAATATGTGAAACATTTTGTATATGTTTGTTTGTTTTTTAAAAAAAAAACACTATATGTGATTGTGTTCTTGTGTTAAATATTACAATAATCACTTAATTTCTTTTTTCAGAGAGCGTATGTACTGAAGATGATTATTTAATTTCACATCAAAATTTATAAATATATTAATACTTCTTTATAAAATCAGTCAATGCGTAATGTGATTTTTTTTTAAAATAATTTCTAAAATGCTGTTAATTTTTAAAAGTTGGAAATCACACGTTAAAAATATTTAAATGTGTCTTTAACCACAACCGCATGAGCAAAGTAACAATCATTATCCAGAATTTGCCAAAGATTAATGCTACGAGGTTTAAATTATATTGGTTTTCATTATCATTGATCCATAAACAGGTTTCAAAGATTGTGATCAACTTCAAATATACAAAATTAATTATTGTATTTTCAGCGTCCAATTTTTAAGCTTTGTTTATACAAGCCAAAATATTCTTTGTGTATTTAGTATCCAATTTTGAAAGTAGCACTATATCATTGTATTTACAATAGTGTACATCATTGCTTAATAGAAATGGTTGCCTTGATCTTAAGAGGTAAAGAGTTAAAATTTCATCCTTATTTTAAAACTCAATGATTGGGCATTGTATTTGCAATAGTGTACATCATTCCTTAGCAAGAATGATTGCCTTAATCCTAAGAGACAAAGAGTCAAAGTTTCATCCTTGTTCTAAAACACAATAATTGGGTAGTTTTTTTTTTTTACTTAATCTCCCTCCCTCAAAAAAAAAATAATTATAATAATAAAATTGTATTTGCAATAGTAAACCGCATAATCAGCCATAAACATTCTAATTTTATTGTTTTGAAGATTCACTCTCTCTTATAATTGCAAGATTTAGAATTGCAAGATGTTGGTTTCACCTAAAAAATTGGTACAAAGGAATTCTTTTCTTTTTAAGCAAACCTTAGGATTCTAATGAATTTTATGCATAAAAAATGTGCAAATTTTAATAATCAATTTACGAAGAATCTCAAATTATAAGATTATTGAAAGCATTAAATTTTTTAGATTTTTTTTTAATTAGTTTTTTGAACCCCATCCTTGTTTATGAACCATTACGAATAAATGAGTATGATTTAATTATTTATTTATAAATTTTTTTTTTTTCATTCGTGGAGAAAGATAGTGTTCAAAAACACTTCTTTTTATAATTTACTGTTATTTCCAAAATTCACAATAATTTTAGTGTTATTTTTCTAACAATTTCACATATTTAGAAAACGTAGTAGAATTTTTTCCCGATCACAAGACTACATGACATAAATTGAAAACGACCATACAAGACATGACAACAGTTGGTTAAACTAAATATGAATTTCTCCATTTGTGTTTTATAACACATGTACATCCCACTTTGCAAGCTAGGTGTTGTCGGTTCTTGGATCAAATATTAGTGTATTATGCATTTAATCACATTCACATAAATTTTTGACACAAAACCTGATAAATTTATAACATAGAACCCAAACCATGCCATAGACGAATCGGTCAAGAACTTAACAATTTTAACTTCTAATGCGAAGCGAGAATAATAAATAAAGCAGCAGTTTGAAGCTCCAAGAAGAAACGAAACCCACTAGCAAAGCTACACTTCTATATAGAAAGTAGCAAAATTTAGATAATTTCCAAAATATAGATAGAGAAGTCCCATTGATTGTTGTTTTACATCATAAACAATGCCGCCTCCAACCAAAATTGTAGAATTTACATGAAACTGCAATGAAGATTAGCCCCCACCCTCCTTGGAAGTCTGTCTTCCAATCCTGTAATTTACCAATAGAAGTTTCAACGGAAAATAGATATTATATAATTTGTACATTTATCTAATAAATTTCTATCATGTTTAAAATTATGTAAAAATTAAATTTAAATCCTATTTATTTAATAAAACGAAAATACATTATTAGTATATTTTTTGTATAAATTTTGTATATATGCAATTATGTAATTAACAAAAGCTTATTGTACGGAATAGAGAAGATTAGTTATACGTCAACGACGTTGCATTTCTCAAGTTTGGCAACCTGAAAATATTGGCCATGACGCTGGCGGAGTGGCGGGCATTACACCCTCTATAAATACTATTAAAAGTTCTTGGTCATCATATATATCTCATATGTCCAACACAGGTAACATTACCGAGTTGATGACCAGTGAAAAAAGCATCAGCTCCAAGGCCAATTCTGCCACTTTCTTTTTCTTCTTGAACATTCTCTTTTTTTCCCAGGTAAGCAACCTAGCACAATGTCGAGCACCAATGACAACTCTTGACGTAGTCTCGACCACTAATTATTTGTCAGTTCCTAACCCAGTCCTCACCCCTGATCCCTAGCCAATTCTTGACTCATTTTCAACCTCAGAACCTTCGTCAATTTCTGACGTGGTCTCAACCTCTAACTCAGAACCACCATCTTCAAGTCCAGCAGCACCACCCTCGGGCAATAGCTGCTCATTGGATCCAAAACCAGTAGCCATGTGTGGGGCTTCTCTGTCGGGTGGTCTATCAAAACTGCTTACGTCTGGAATCCAACCGTGTTGTCAAGTTTTAAAAACTCTTGACCGCGGTCAGGCTTCAGTCTGCCTCTGCTCTCTCTTAAAATATGCCGCCAACCATAACAACCTCGACATGCCCACTGTCAACATGCTTCTCAGGTTGTGCCAAGTTCAAGGACCCATCAACGTTGAGTGCACGTAAACTGAAGTTAAGAAAAGTCAAAATGAACATCTTTTCTCTTTTACTGGTTTTTTGTAAGAATAATAAAACTGGGGATGGTGCCTTGACCTCGTAATAATATTCAACGTGTAATTGTTACTTTGTTTTTTCGATTAACACCTCTTTCGTATAAAATATTTCTTCATATAATATTAGAACCATCCATCAATCACGATTTTCTTAACAACTATAAGATTAGCGTGTTAGCTTTCGACGTAGTTAGCAAATTTTTTATTTTATTATTTCTTTTGTAAACATAGTTATAGCAAATAAAAACTAAATGGTATTATGGCAGTATCACATATTCGTATGTTATAGTTATACAATAATTAACTCTTGAAATCTTAAAAAAAATTGTTAACGCATAATGACCACTGTTAAGTGTGATTGGTAGTATTAAACACTCATTCAATCTAATAATCATTCAAATTTAAGTTGTTAGTTTACATAGTATCCAAAAAAAAAAAAAACTCTTGAAGTATTAGACTTTCAAAGAAAATAGTTGGAATGAATTATAGATTGATTTCACAATAAAACATCAATAATCTAGCATGTATTTGTTATGGATCATTATATTTACTTTAAATTTAGTTTCATAAAATTTTTTTTTTTTTTGTCAAAAAGAAAAAACAAATTTGTTTATATTCCAAATTGAAATAATCTACCAGCAACTAGATTAAATGGCTGGATAGAGAAATAAAATCTACTCTAACATTTACATAAGCAAAAAATATTACAAGTACAATTAATTTGTGTAGCAGCTAGTCCTTGCTAAGTAATTTCCACAAAGTAGTAAAAGATTACAATATAGTAAATTAAAGAAAATTGTATCAAAGTAAAATAAATTATAGTTATTGATTTATATCTTATAGTTCTCATCTTGTTCTGTGATGCCAAGCAATAGATGTGGAAGTTGTCCGTTTCACTCTAAACTTTCAAGTTTCACCCTATTTTTAAGTCAAAATTCCTTAGCCTTTTGGACAGTCATTAAAAATAGAGGCACCATCGAATTTTTTTCACATCCAAGATGTAACTTATCATGCATGAAATCGAATTAATGATAACAATTAAAAACAGCACTAACATAACTTTTTCTTTGCAATAGAATCTCTAACAGTACCACAGATCTTGGAAAGTAATCACCCAATTGGAAAACTTCCTCCATCCACAGTAGTAAGTACCCTATATTTAAGAGAGTGTGTTTCTTTTCTGTGTTCTTGTTTGATAAGAAGCAGCAGCAACAATAATGATCATATGGCATGCTCAAAATCAGATTTTATCATCCCTCAACTGCTAGCAGTTTCAACTGCTATTAATTTCCATGGCAGTTGTTTATTATCATCCAAACTCCATTGGATAATGGGTTTTGGGTCCTGGGTAAATCCGATCCATAATTCAGTGGCCTAATAACACCATTCTAGGTGGACCCTTTTGCATTTTCCAACACAAAGAAGTTTTGTTGAAGAGGCTCAATGTATTTGGCTTTTATTACACGCGTTGATATTCACATTCAAACAAAGAAAGTTTCAGATTTCCTCGACATATTGTACATTTTCTAATCGGAACATGTTATGTAATATAAATAATTAATCAGGACATTTATTTTGTATCATAATCATAACTAATATTTAAATACATAATTATAAACTGAAGTTTCTCTCAAATATTCATATTTGTTAGCTATGTATCTTGTTTGTTCATGTGGATCAAATAAGTTAATAACATATAGATATTGATATAGAAAAATGATTAAATCCAATATTTTCAATTAAATTAAGTGATTGATGAATCCAATTGGATCAAATATATAATGATGTACAACTCATGTCACATTCACAAACTATTCAACAAAATTTAATAGCTAGATGTATTCATAGCCTTTAACCCAAGCCAAATTAGAGTCACTAAATCGGCCAAGTTATCGTAACATGTTTTTGGGAAGAAAGAATAGCAAATAACCCTAAAAGCTGAAGCTACAAGAAGAAACAAACAGACCAGCCAAGCTAAATTTCCTGGACTTTTGTACAAATATATCTAAATTTGTTAATTGCCATAAATTTAAGAATTCCCATTGATTGTTATTAAAGATCATAAATAATTAATGCCTTTTCTAATTGAAATTTCATCCCTCACAAATCCAACATGAATATTCTTATGAAACGGCACAAATATTGGCCCCCTAATCCTTCAAAGATAGCACTCTACCTTCCTACAAATGATTTTGACAACAAAATCTTCAATAGGATGGGCATATCACATCACTTGCATGTTAATAAATTTCTATTATAATTGGTAATTCTTCAAATTGAAATATACATCACTAGTCTCATAGAGTGCAGGTTCACATTTCTTTAAGTTTGGCAACCTGGATTTTTCGGTTACGGTGGGCACTGTGCTCTCTATAAATACCATTTTACAAAGCCTAGTTTATGGCATATCTCATAAGTTATACCTCCAGCATTTTAAATACTGCCAAGTTGACACAGTGTAGAAAAACATGAGCTCCAAGGCCAAATCCGTCACTCTGTTCGTATGCTTTAAAATTCTCTTCTTTTCCATGGTCAGCAACCCAACTAAATGTCAACCCCCAGGACCTAACCCATCATCTGATTCACAACCGTCAACTCCCAATCCAGTCTCGACCTCTAATCCAAATTCAGCCCCCGTCTGGAATTCAACATCAAACATAGCATCCACCACATCACCAGCGCCCCCAAGCCTAAGATGCTCAGTGCATCCCGTAATAACATTACCCTTATGCCTGGCCTCCATAGTGACTGATGGTCCATTGTCTATCTTGTCCAATAACTAACCATGTTGTAAGGCTTTGAGCGTTCTCAACCAACGCGAGTCTTCCTTCTGCCTCTGCCCACTCCTTGGAGCTTTCGTGCGTGAAATCAAGCTCGACATAATTGGAGTGACCCTGGTTCTAGTTTTGTGCGGCGTGCAAGGCCCCATCAACATTGTTTGCACACACTAAAACAAAAAAATAGAATTATTATCCTCTCTTTCCTTGTTCGCTGCTTTAATTTTTGATAAATAATAAAACCATTGATGGGTAATGACCTTGTAATTCATTTGTTTATGATTGGTACAATGTTATGGTTGATGAATATTGTATTTGCTATGTATCACTAAGTAAGAATTTTCTTGAATTATCAAGTGCAGTAGCAGAATGAGGGAGCAACTAAAAATAGAAGAAAAGCTAAGAGAGGAACCATACGGTCGTACAATAATATAGATTCTTTTTATGATAATAAGTAACTAAACCTCTCAATAAAGTTGAGATTATAAAATTAAATTTTCTTTTCCAACTAAAAATGTTAATAATAAATAATATAGATTCTTTTAACATTGAATATGATAAATTTTTTGGTTGGTTCATCTCGAAACCACAAGATTACTATACCTTAATTCATTTCTAAAAATTTAAAAAAAAAAAAAAAATTACAACAACGTTGGGTATAGTGGGGTCTCGATATTGAGAGATAATAAACAAATTTCATGCAAATTTCAAGCAACAATTTTCTGCTAATAATATTTCATAATCATACCATACGGTACAATTGAATACAATATGCTTGGTCAGGTGCATTGAAAGCCTTGAGGAACCTTTTTACCACAAGAATTTACAACCAAACTGAGGGCCACAGGAACCGAGGGCTTGATGACTCCCAACACATTAGCCTTGATGGCAGTACATAAACACAAGGCAGCTTCAAGATCAGCTAGACCTGCAACCAAAGCACAACATTCCTTGCTGGGTTTGGTCCCAACATTCTCATAAACCAACCCCAACCAGCTCCCACAAACACCAAATTTGAGGGTATCTTTGGGGCATTTGGCTGGTTTCTGAGGGGCCGGGGGCGGAGATTGAGCACCTTCGGGAGGGCATGGAACGTTGTGTGATGAAACACAAATGAAAAATGTGAAATTAAACAAAATGAAGAGAGCTGCTGCTGCTGCATTAGAAGCCTTGAAAGCCATGCTTGATATCATGCAGGAACAGGGCTCCCTAAAAATCTCTGCTTTGAAGTCTTTAACTGATGTGGTTTTTATCAACGTGTGATTGAAATATATTTTAAAAGAAAACTGATCTTTTTCTGTGGCTTATGAGTCAAATTGCGGGTGATTGTAGCCATAAAAAATCTTGTGCAAAATCTAGCATTATCCTCTATAGTCTATTTGTAATCTTCAGTTTGTTGCATTTATTCTACAGTGACAGCAATACATCCAAGAGACGTCTGATATCCAACAGATCAGTAGGCCCCTGCTTCAATCGCTTTGCAAGTTGTAACATGTATTTTGTCTTGGTCCCTCCAAGTTACAATTATTTCAGGACCATACTCTAGGAGTCAAAAATGTAAATAAATAAACTTTCTACTTAAAAAATATTCACCAATTGCCAAAATCCGAGATGATCCAATAACGTATTCACACCAACGCGACTATAAATTCAGATGAAATATTTTTCACGTTCACATTATATACAGTTAGGATCCAACCCGCACCTGCCATTCTAGAATGACTATGGCTATCAACTCAAGTTTTTAATTTAAACTCATGATTTGAACATTCGATTATTTGTCACAGTTGAATAATTTAGGTAAAAGATCTAGTTAATGAATGATTGGATATCCAAATAATGAATTTAATTAAAAAAAAACTCTTGACTATGGTATAATTTCACCAATGATCCAATGCATGATTCAGCCTCTTTTTTTCCTTGTCCTTTCTATCTTTCTTTACAAATAACAATTCTCTAGCATTCTTCTGGTTGCTTAGAGATTATAGAAAAAAAATAATAATCTTTATATCTAGACTTGATAGCAACTTCTAATGTCATATAAATTGCTCTTATATAGTATTTTTTTTTAATCAACTTTTATGTAGTGTTAAGAAAACAAATTATGCGTGAAAACAACTATAAAAATATTCAACAAAATAAGGTTGGTTTACTGGTAGTTCTTTTATATTTATATTCTAAAAATTATTAGTTGGAATCATCTGTTTGCCCCCTAAACATTGAACGTACCATAATTATTAAAAAAAGAACTGCCACAAAAAATCTAGTCCAAAATCTAACAAAATGATACTCAGTTGTTACATTTATTCTACGGTGACAGGCACATCTAAGACAATAATTATCTAACAGATTTGTAGGCCTCTGGTTGACTTGCTTTTTCAGATGTAACTTGTCTTGTTTATTCAAGGTCGTAATTGATTCAGGTCATATCCTAAGAGACAGAAATGTAAATTAAAGTTAAACGGGAGATTTTCTAATATCCTTTTGGAGTTGAAACACTATTAAAACTTCTTAGCTAATCTTTGTTTGAACACTGTTAAATCTAACAGAAAATAGACATTTGAGTACATGAGCATGTACTAATTTTTTATTTTTTTTTTAAATTAAAATTACGTAGAAAAAAATTCTAAAACACCGTAAAATTTTTATTTATCTCAGTAAATAAAATTCTATATTTTGATTTTAGATAAAAGCTTTTGTTGGGTTTTATTTTACCTTGTAATGACAGTGTGTGAAGTTTTTTTGGCCCCTTTAATGCCACTGGAGCACTTTGTAGCGGAAAACTAATGGTAAATGATTTTTATCTAAATTTAAAATTAAAAGGTTTTCTCAATATGAGTCAAATCTTAAAACGTGTTTGAAAATATGAGAAAGTTTTATATCAAAAATATTCATAGCATGACATATAGCAAACAATGAGAACGAGCCCACCTAAGCACGCTAAAACGACATTTGCTTATATGATTCGCTGCATGGGTTGACCCTTGGAGAAGGGCTTAGCCTTTTGTGAGCCAATTGGTTTAGAAAGGCTTGAGCGGCACGGCAATTGAAGTATTAATTCGATCCTCTATCTCTACTGGGATCAAACAAATCAGACCCACCCATAAATTTATTTTCTGAGTCTCCTTTTCTCTTCTCACTTGACATATTACAGACATGAGCCCTGTTAAGATTGGTGTTACTTTCGTGCTGGGGACTATGTTTGGAGCCTTCATGTCACGGGCAGCACAACGTTGTTACCATCACGAAACTCCTAGACGCTGGCCCTGTCCTCGCCAAGCAAAGGACAAGAAAACTACCCCGAATCCAGAAATTGAAGCCATGACAACAAAAATGATGCCGGTGAATAATCAGTCGTCCATGTAAGTTTTGATAAAATCAGTCTTGAGTATGTCAATTTAAGTGTTCTACTTTAATTCATGATTTTGATGTCAAAATCATGAATTTTAATTAAAATACTTAAGTTTGATGTTACCTCACCCATTATCTACCGTGTAATTTTGCGTCTTTTTTCATGTACTTCCTTTCTAAATAAAATTTCTCTTGCACTCGTTTGGATGCTTAGATATTATAGAATAGTAATAATCCTTCAATATTAAAGATGTGCGCAACTATATCATAATTTCAAATACTCGTTATTAGCGCCCTATCTTGTTATACTGGCACCAGTTTCACTGAAAAAACGTTCTTCCAAAAAGTCGTCAAGATAACTTTGATGGGATATCCATCATACAGGCCTATGTCAAATGACCCTCCGAGAATGTAGTCAACACAAAAATTTTGGCACTTATCTGGGTAACGAGACAAGCTGCTGATTTGGATCCCTGTATAGTGACTTCAAAATACATTTCATTACAATGTGAAAAATAAAAGGCAAATCAATGGGTAATAATAAAAATGTTCTGGTACATTACAATTGTCTTGACGTTAGGCCAATCTATTCAGCACACACTTTCTGGGTTTACATGACCTAAACCTATATGACCACACCGAATTCTGAAACAGATCATGTTCAAACTCAAAACAAGATCAATCATCAACATGGTTGAGTTGATAATACATAATGGAGGTGAAAAATTATACACAAAAATAGAAAATGGTAATGAACATTCTGGAATTGCACTACAGAATTGGTGCTCACATCCTCTATCAAATACGAGATTGCTCAAACTGCAGCGACTAAGTTTTCTTGACGAGATAGCCAATAAGAATACCAATAATACCAACCAGCAAAACAACCAACAAAGAGAAACCGCCAGAACTACTTTTGCTTATTTCTTTTCTCACCAGTTCCTGTTCAATCATAAGCATGAATGAATAAAGCAGGTGGTTCATAATCATTGAATAAATGCAATGCAGCAACTACAACAATAAACTAGTTTAAACGAGATAGGACATTATTTCTCACATAAATTTTCTACTTCCTCAGTACTGACAGGTGAAAGGAGTTCCAAATTATCACTCTCATTCTAAGCAAACACACGTATGCCAGGATGAATAGATTAGACTAGGAAACAAAATGTAAAAACAACTGACCTAAAGGTTATATCTGATATACCAGTTAAATTTCCAGCTTGGCTATGAAAGATCAAGTGGAACTTCCAAAAATTAAAAGAAAAGAAATTGTATACATCTTACACCAAGAAAAATATTGGACACAAGTGGCTTGATAGGCCTCAGTCACTCCAATCATATAATTTAGAGAATAAGAACAATAGAGAGCACAAATGAATAGTTATGGTAAATTAAATTTATTCTAAAATATTACTTTAGTGTAATTGGTCAAGACTCATTCATTTTCCCTCGGTCAAATTATAGACAATGGGAAAACCTCAAGACTAAACTCAAAAATTAGTTGAATGTAATGTTCCCAGAAATTTCATAACAATTGCATTTGTAAACATTGATTAAGGATAAAGAACTGGTAGTACCAGAACTATATAGCTTAAAGTTAGATCAGTGAAAAAGAATTATCCATGAATAAATTCCTTAAAAGGATAAACTCATCTAAGGCAGAAAGTTGAATATAATAATGGTTTCCAACATGGTTGGAACTGATCCACATTTCCCTTCACGATCATTAACTAGGTCCCAAAGCCCAATGCAATCAGGCAAGTATTGTCCCAGACGCATCACCCATTGTCGATCACAGAATTAACCAAAAGATGATATAGCATCATTTTGAACTACTTTAAAGAAGCCATCAAGACTTTTGATCGAAATGAAATTAAAGCGCATATAACAAGTCAAAGCATGTCAGGATCCAGATCACTGGAAATAACATAAACATAGCAAAATGGAAAACCATGAAAAGAACCAACAATTTTATAACTGCATAACGCATAAACATATTCAACCAAAGATATGTGAACCAACCAGTTCCTGTAGTAGCTTTTGATTTTGTTGAATAGCAGAGGTTTTCTCTTCAGTTAACTTAGATATCATTGACCAAGCCTGAGGAATAAAAGTACATCAAGAAATTACCCACTGATGGAAAAGAAGTAATAATTAAGCGCAATTGTCACACTACAACTACAATAAAAAACTACACTATAGATTGTGCTAATAATTATTGGAATACAACATGACAAGTAATGATACTAGACAAAAACCTTTCACAATTTTAGGCATTTAATTACCAGTACACAATTCCATTTTGTCCTCCAAAATTTCAAATTGAAGATCAAACTCACCCCACATTAGAGACCATGAGGAACCTTAAGATTAAGAGGCACAATGAAGTAAGGCGTTTATATCTAGACTTACATCCAGCATGAGCTTGTTTAAGATAGAACACAACTATTGTAGATTCTTATGGCCTACAGTTTTTAAACTAATCTTTTGATCAAATATTAACAAGTCATGAAAAGGATGCAATCATACACATTACGAACTCATAGATACCAACAATGTTAGGTTTATCAAAATTAAAAACTCTAATGATATAAGAATTGTATTAAGGCAAAAACAATACTATGAGAGTCAAATAGAAGGTTTACCTCTGAGGACTTCTCTTTAGGTGCCTCTAAAGATCTTGATACCTGAGATGTACAAGAAGTAAAAGCAAATATACAAATGTGATAACCAAAAACTTATACATATTCCATCAACAGTTCTAAAAATCTTCAAAGGGACCCAAAAAAAAAAAGATTTCTATAAAAAGCATCAAAAAATATTTACATCATCAAAGGATGAAACATTCTGATTCTCATTTGCATGTGGGGAAGCCCTGGGAGACGATCCTTCTTCAGATCCTTCAGAGACAGGAGAGGGTGGATTAGCAGGTATGTAAACCACCCGCAACTTAAACTCTTCCACAACTTTACCATCCTCCTTACTAAACTGCAAATGAATTCCAACCATGTTCAGGTCTAACTTATATCAAGAAGGGGGAAAAAAAAAAACACAATTGCAACAACAAGAGTAGAGCAAAAGCCAAAGCAAGAACATCCCACCAATTCCGGTACTATGTCTTTTGAAGTGGCACCATCTGGAGCAACAGCACTTTGAAGAAGAAATTTATCTTTGCACTGCATATCAGGTGGTGCCTCTTTCTGGGCTTGCATCGTAACTGCCAAAATTTATTCCATGACAACAAACCAATTGGGCAAAACAGTTAAACAAAGCAATTAAAATTTAAAAACAATGATCATCATACAAAATCATTATAATCTAATCATAAGAGCAGCATAGGATACATTTCCATAAAACAACCATCGACAACAATTCATCTTCCTCAATTTCAAAAAACAGACACAATCATACGAATACAAAAACCACCATGAAAATGAATTGAATTTCGTATCAAATTTACCCGTAACATTGCATGAGCTTCCAGGCAACACGATACCAGCATTGGGACGAACACAATACTTTTTCGGATTGGTCGTTTTAACCTGATCAATAACAGCATTCAATAAATTTCACAAATTAAATTGATTACACATTAATGTCAATAAACCAAAAACAGATTAATACAATACAACACGATAAAAAGACAACAAGAAACTCTTAAGAGTACCTTAAAAGCTACATATTTATCCGATTTGTTTGTCAACTGCATAGAACAAGAACTCTGCTTCTTCAATTCAACTGTTTTTTTTTTTTTTTCCAAATCACATGGCATGAAACCCAAACAAAGACGATCAATCAATCACACATTGAATTCCTTAACAAACAAAATCGACATAACCATAAATTCAAAATTAGGGCACCAATTTTCTCGTCAACCAAACAAGCAAAAAACTTTACTCATGGGCCTCGTTCACATGATCGTCACGTGATTATAAAATTTTTGCAACCTCAAACCTTGTGTTTATATACTTTCTTGTTTGTTTCTCATTTTCCTCCAAAATTTTCTCGCAAGCCAAGCAGAAAATAACGAAAAGAAAAAAACTTACACGGAAATTTAAGCTCTGAAGGCTGAATATTAAGAAGATCTCCTGTAATCATGGCTTCGAACCGACAAATTTTTCAGATTTTTATTTTTTACTTATTTATTCAAGAAAATGAAAATCAAGATTTGAGGAAATTAAAAAAAAAAAAAAAAAGGGTTTGTGGAAAAACACGAAGAAAAACAAATGGTACCAAAAAATGGATTCGCGCAATCGAAAATAGATAGAAACAGTTAGTGATTTTTTTTTTTTTTAATTTGGACTGTAATAAACTCACAGGATTTTGTTACTGTGACAGTTTTAAGCCGTCGATTAGGATGCTAGTGGTGTGAAATGTGGGTCTACGTATCCGTGTGGATTTGGAATCCAACGGTGATTTAGGGAGCTGTGATGGGATATGACGTGAAAGCACGTGACGCTAAGATGAGGAATTCGTTTTCATGGTTTGGTTCGCTTTTTTAGGTTGGTGATTATGATAGGTTGATCGAGCTTGTCGATCGATGTTATTTTGACGGAACTACCCTTTCCATTTGCTGCTTTTATGGTAAGATGTGAGAATGATGTAAATGGGTTTATTAAGGGTATAAATGGAATTTTATTCGGAGGGTGTCAGAGACTTTTAAATTGTGGCATTTTGTTGTTGGCGGGCGTTAGTAGGGTTTTTTTTTTTTTTTGAATACAAACTCTACTGGGACAGACCCAGACAACAGTCGGGACCAATCAAGATAGGACATTAGTGGTACGGCCCGGAAGACTACTCCTAATTGGGAGAGAACTACCCACCCGGAGGTGGGAGGGACAATCCACACGAGGGTGGGAAAGCTACCCACACAAACGGTGGGACATCAATTACTATTATAATATTAATATTATTATTATAGATATTATTACTATAGATTATTATATTAATATATATACATACAGGGTGTCAAACCCTGCCCCCTTACAAAGGGAGGCAGGGCTTGCTGCTGGCGCTACCACTGCACTAGCAGCCAGTTGACGGGCGTTAGTAGGGTTGTGACCATGCAATTGAATATGTGTATTTATATGTCCATATTATTATTATAGATATTATTACTATAGATTATTATATTAATATATATACATACAGGGTGTCGAACCCTGCCCCCTTACAAAGGGAGGCAGGGCTTGCTGCTGGCGCTACCACTGCGCTAGCAGCCAGTTGACGGGCGTTAGTAGGGTTGTGACCATGCAATTGAATATGTGTCTTTATATGTCCAAAAGGAGCATGGCGCATGCGCGTGGATTTTTTTTTTTTTCGTGATCAATACAAGCTCAGAAATCAGATGAAATTAGATGTGATTTTGATTTTAGGATAATGTCCGAGCAATAGCTCTTGTACAAGAACAAGCAGCCCATATAGGGGTGGCAATCCGGGTTGACGGGTTGGGTTGGACATGACCCAAACCCGATCCGAACCCGACCCGATAATTTTTTACACGACCCGATAAGAAAACGGGTTGAACCCTCTCAACCCGAACACGACACGGTTACTAACTGGTCAACCCGTTAATGACTTGTTTAATCGATATGTTAGTGACCTGTTTAACCAACACGAATAATAATCCATTTAATCGACCCATTTATGACTCATTTAATGATAGTTAATACATTTAAATTTTAATATAGATATAATAAAAAACAAAATTAAAATAAAGATACATAAGACCTAAAAAATACTATCATCCACAGATACAATCTAAACCATAAAAATACAAATGTTTACAAAGATAATTATAAAAATATCTTTGCAAATATAGTCCTTCATATTAAAAAAAAAAAAAAACAACATAAATTTTTTTTTGATATAGTCTTTTATAATAGAAAAACAACATCAAGCGTTGATTACATCCGCCAAACTAAACTTGTCAAAAGATAATAATTAAAAGTTAACTAATTAAGAAATTATACATTTATACATGAAAAAAATAGTTTAACAAATATTTTATCAAAACTAATAAAATTTTACCACTACATGACAATTTGTGATGAGATGAAGTTTGGAGACTTGTGTTTAGGTTAGGGTTTGAACTTTGAAGGGTATATATATTTACCACTAAAATTACATAACTACCCCTCTAAAATGAAATTACTTTTTTACCCTTATTTAACGGGTCAACCCGTTACCCGTTAAATAGAACCCGAACCCGACACGATAATTAAACAGGTTAGACGGGTTAACCCGTTTATTTACCCAACCTGTTAATACTCAACCCTAACCCGTAATAATCATGTCGGTTTCATGTCGACCCGTCGTGTCGGGTTCCAAATTGCCAGCCCTAAGCCCATACATAGTTGGAGGGATGACCTACATTGTCACACAAGATGAGGAGAAATCCCATACAATTAAAGGTAAGAGGATGTTTATTTAAAGTGTAGAACCTATGTTTCACTGTATGGGGGGCGAAACATTTTACCAACAAAACTGAGGTCCAATTGCACATGGCGTATATATTTATAATACTCGAATAATATTATGTATTATGAGTGATTAACTATATATTTTAGTGGATTGACTATATACAAGAAAACATATTAAATATATTTTTTTGAAAAATTTATGACCAAATACTTTTTATCGATATCAAGTTACACTTTCTGAGTACCATTAGCATAAATATGGATGATTAACACTTGACTCCTCCTATGTGTGGGCAAATTACATTTAAATTTTTCAAAATGATCAAGACGGTTTTCTCTGTAAAATAAAAATCTCTATAAAAACGTTATATTCTGGATCGCACTATAATGTTAATAAGAGTGGTCTTGATAGTTGCAATATGTTAAAAAAAAAGAAAAAAGAAAAAAAGAGAGATCAAACTAAAAGTCGGTTGAAAATAGAGTTTGTTAGTACCGTTTGAAAAATTAGTTTCACAATAAAATAAGATAAATTACGGGTAGGGTGGTGTATAATCATTCAATAATCTATGCAGTAGACGTAAGAAAAGAAATTATGTAATTTTATACTTTTAATTTTCAATTTAATATTATATAATGAAATTTTAATAAACTTGAATTACTCATAAATAGTTATAAATTCAACTCACTGGCATCCTTTTCCTGTGTGATTTAGTAGTAAAAAGCGCTCTTTTAATATGTTATTAACCCATATTTGGATTACTCCATCATAAAATTTTTTTAAAAAAAAAAAACCTTTATATATATATTACAAATTATTGATCTTATTGAACACATTCTTTAAACGCAAAACTGGCTCCTGAAAAATCAATTATTGATGTTTAGACACTTCAAATTTTCTCAAAATGTTACTGTAAACATAATTTTCATACTTTGAACTATGCCATAATTTTAAAAATTGTATTACTTACAATATACTATTGAAAATAAACAGCCAAAATCATGTCATTCAAAAGCAATGCCAATAAAATCAATATAAATAATATCAATGACATAAATATGAATTGCGTTTGCATGTTTATATTTTTTTTTATGGAAAATAGATTAAATTCAAAGAAAATTACACACACTTATATTTTAAGATAAGAATGTGATTTAAACCGTTTGACTTGTTATGATTAAAAGAAATGTTTAAATACTCATTTGAAGGGGTGGTGTGTCTGTCTATGGTAAATACATGTAAAACCGGCACAAGTCAATAAAAATATAATAAATTTATTTTTCAAGAAACAATGACAATATTTATCGTCAAGTGGCTGGCAGTGTAGTGTTAATGCTTATTGGCCCCATATGATCAATTGTGGTATTGGTTCAATACCCTCTTTTTATATAAACAATGGGCTAATTTTTCTAACTAAGGTGTGAGCTACTTTCTCATTTATATGTGAGTCGATCCTTCCTGTATAGAAGTGATTTTTTGGACCGCGCCACTAATATCAGATTTTGTTTGATTTTGATTATTTTTTAAATCAGTTCTATTTATATAATATAATAAAAAAATACTGTGTTTATCAATGTTTTTTAAACTAGTAAATCTGTTTTTTTTTTTTTAAATTACAATGCGATCAGATATTACTTTTTTGAATTTCAACAAACATAATATTTTTCCCAAAAAACATAAAAAATGTACAAACATTTACCCAAATTTTTTATTTTTATTTTTTCCTATCTTTTTCTCCACTGGATGTCATACTGACATGAATTGTTGTATATAACAGCATCAGTGCATCACCTTAACCGAGGCCCAAATGATTTATTTATTTATTGGTAACCCCATTCGTCACTAAAATTATTCCTGCTCTTATATAAATATTGTGGTCCCAGCTGAGTAAAAGATTTGGCATTCTTGTAACGTTTTACAGTATAGCCTCGTAACTCGTAAGCTGCTTACCGGTTGTAATTTGTAGAAAATTTGTTAAAATTTTTATTCTCTACATTAAAATGAGTTTTTTTTTTTAGGAACTGTGTTCAAAATTACTTATTGAGGTATATTTTTTAATTTTTGTTGTGTGAGTTTTTTTTTTTTCTTAATAAAAAAAATTACCAAACACATCAAAAATCTATTAAGATTAAACACTAATTAGATGATCGAATATGTATTTTCATTAGGTAATTAGTTTTATAGAGAAAAAAAACAATTCACACAATGAGTCAAAATTTTATCGACATCTATTAAGATTAAATATTATCCCACAATTCACACAAACTTTAAAATTATAAATTCTTTCACACCCATTTACGACACAATTCTAGTTTTACTTAGTTTGATTTTGGATTTAAATGTTTTTAATACGATTTCATATGATTTTTATCTATGTTACTATTCTTATTTTTTTTCATTGTGTCTTCTTTTTCATCATCTCTTATTCGAGTATTTTTTCTTGTTGGCTTGACCTTTCTTTTTCATAGAATTTTTTTATCATTAACGTTTTATAGGTTAGATGACTATCGGAACTTTTGAGATGAATTACCGATAGTACGATTTGAATAACTATTCCAAGAGATGACTACTTCTATAAAGAGACGACTCATACCTATACATTGTAATTTAAAGAACAATTATGATATTTGAATCATCAATCTCTTTAGGATTAAGGGAGATATCTAACCGCCCATACTAAGAGTATGATAGGTGTAGAAATTTCATCTATTGATTTTGTGTTTGATGAAATGTCCTAAAGAATATTGCTAAGTATTGCTGTGATTGTTTTTGAAATTAAGTACTGTCAATATTTAAAACAAAAAAAAAAATTGAAAGAGAACGGCTAACCTTTTACTTGAGGGAAAATAAAAAATAATTCATTAAAGTGATGGGGCATAAACTACTCATGCTCTATTACATTTTTAGATTTTTTTTTTTTTAGAAAGTAATAATGTATTAACACAACAAGACCCCATCCGAGGAAGAAGAATAAGGAGAATCAAGAGCTGCAACATTGAGCAGCCACTCAAGGAAATGACCTTTCCACACAGTAGAACTATGGAAACCCAATGCCCACCTAGCGATACAATGGGCAACCTTGTTACAATCTCTCAGAATAAAAGAAATTGGCTCAATATTATGAGCTTTCATAACTAATCTGATATAAGCAATGATACTTGCTATATCCAGTCGAGTTTTGTCAATCCCATTGCAGAGTTGCACTACATTTGAAGCATCCATTTCAAGTTGCAGCGGGAGGAAATTATATTGCACTGCAGCCTTCAAACCTTTCAAGACAACTAAAGCTTCTGTAGAATCAGCTTGAGAAATGTGGTTACTAGACATCCCAACAGCAAAAACAATTTGTCCCCTATGATGTCTAACAACAAAACCAAGACCTGCTTTTTTCTTGCTTTTACACATAGCAGCATTCGAATTGAGTTTGAAGACACCAAAAGGAGGGGGAAGCCAACGAGACAAGCCACGAATTCTAGCAGAGGAGCAGTTTAAGGATTGAACCTGTTCAAACTTCAATAAGAATGGCCCAGCACGCAACCAAACATCAGAAGAAGGAGGAACTTTCTTACCATGAGAAAAGGCATTCCGATTATGCCAAGAAAACCAAGCTGCCACCACAAACTGAGCTACCAAATTCTTTTCCAACACATTGAATAAATATGCCAGCCTATCCAAAAAATCCAAAAATCTCATATGACGGAACCTAGCATCTTGACGAAGAGGACATGACCCCCAAAACCAGCTAGATACCTAGCAACTCCATAAAGCATAGTCCACATATTCAAAATGTACACCACATAAAGGGCACTTACCATCCTTAGAAATCTTCATAGAAAAAAGAAGCCCTTTAGTAGGAAGAATATTCTTGGCAGCCTTCCAACAGAAACTCTTAATTTTATTAGGAATAAGGACAACCCATAATTTCTTCCACATAAAAAAAAGACTTGAGGAGGAGGAAGCCGAACCTACATCAAGGAGATGGAGAGCAAGCTTGTAAGCACTTTTAAGCGAAAATAGCTCATATTTATCGTAATGCCACATAACTTCATCACTTGTAGGAATGGAGCTTAGAGGAATACTAAGAATTAACTCAGCCTTTTCCCGACTGAAATACGCCCTAACTCGATCCACACATCACATTCCAGGCTCAGAAAAGAGGAAGGACACAGTAGTTCCGACTGGAAGAAGCGAAGGAGAAGTGATTTTAAAAGTAGATGGTTTACGCAATAATAAAAAAAAATAAAACTCTTATTCACCTTTTCAAATACTGATGTATATAACTTTTCTTTTTGTATCAAGCAATACAAATTTTCAAATACTGATCCGAAGCATATGAAACAAAACTTTACTTTTTCAAACAAAATTATTTCCCTTTTTATTAATTATGTATATAAGTTATTTGATTAAAATTATAAATGAAAGAATGTTTTATTATCAATTATGGGTGAAGGTGTCTTTTATTTTTTCAACTTATATTACTATATCCTTAAAAGTAATTTACTTACTAATATGTTAATAATGACAAATTTTATTTAAAAATGGGCGTGAGTAAAGTTTTTTTGGATGGTAACATAGCCACCTTAAATATTTTGGCTCCATTTCACTTTGAATTGAAAAATTTATAAATCGTGAGTCAACTTAAATATTATCACGTAAAAGCCTTATCAGAAAATGGCAGAATAGTTGAACTTATTTGTTCTTATAAGATAGAGAGTATTTAGATGGTCAAAGATGATAGTTTGGAATATTTGATATGAACCATTTTTCGGGTCATTTCATACTATCCTATCTAAGGTTTTGGACATCAATACTTCTATTTGTAATATAAAAAATAAATAAAAAAAAACAAATTCATGAAATGAATTTAAGGAGTTTGGGATTGTTATAAGAAAATATATCACCACAAAAAGTTCTTTACATTTCACTAAAAAGCGTTAGCAAAATGTTTCAAAAAAAAGAAAAGAAAAGAAGAAAGAAAGTATTAGCAAAATTTAAAGATGAATTAAACTTTATCTGGGCCCCATTAAATTGGTAAACTATTTAGCTGATCCTCACCGTAAGCGGCGAATCATGAGTAAGTTTGACAATTTCTCATTTTTACCATTCCGCCTCCATTTTTCATTAAGTTGACTTTGTAACAGTCCATCCACCAGAGATTTTCTCAACGTGTCTAGTTTCACTTTATCATCAATTCATCATCATCACCTGTAAACACAACAAACAAAACCCTAGACGAGCTCTCCATTAACAACAACAATGTCTCTGTACAGACAACTCGACGTTTTCGATGACCCATCTTCCTAGCTTTTCGGTTTCCATTCCTTCCTGAAGAGCCCATGCATCTTTTTCACGACTATAACCATGACTACCACTTCAACGCTTACTCTCATTCTCCACCTTTCGAGGTTTTTGATGATTTTTCGGATCTGACCCATTTCGAGCGGGCCCCGTGCTCGTCGTGTTATCAGAGGACACGGTTGAGACATAGACCGGACCACCCGTGTGTCCGGAGTTTGCATGAGGAGGTTTCGAGGTTCGAGTCTGAGTTTCATAGAATTTTGGGTGCAACAAAGGTCGTGGACGCGGAGAGGAAGTACACGTGGAAGGCGGAGATCAAGAGTCCGGACTATAAGGGGCAGGACCGGAAGTACGAATGGACGGCTAAGATTAAGCCCAGGAATGATCGGAAGTATAAACGGAAGGCCTCGATTAAAGGAGGGAAGGAGGAAGCCCCTGCATGCAAGCGTTGGAATATTGGTCGGAGATGTACGACAATGGCGGACGTTGAAAACGGAGTAGATAGAAAATATGGATGGAAGGCTAAGATCAAGCCTGGTGATGCCCCTAAGTACGAGTGGACGGCTGAGGTTGATAATGGGCTTGATAACAAGTGTAAAGGGGAAGGTCAGATTAAAGGAGGGAAGCACTCTCATGCTGGGGTCTGCATTCCCTGTGCATGTAATGTTGAGAAGAAGAAAGGATCATCCTCCGGACGTGTGGTGGAGATGGACGATCCTGTCGATCAACGGACAGCAATTCGAAGACAGGTAAATCAACCAAACCCTATATCATATAAATATCATGCATATTGATACTAGAAAATACAATTTTATATACTACAAGTTCCCGTGCATAGCATGCGCGGTGCATCCTTGGTTTGAATTGTGTAACTTTATAAAATTGGAACATAATTAACATAATATGCTGAAATTTGACTGATATGATGGCTACACCATACAAAGGATTTGATTAATATATATCATCTGTATAGTTACATTGGTTGTTAAGATAGGTATAAATTATCTCTTTAATTTTTAATTTTTTATCTATATATGAACTGTACAATAATAAGTAACTATACTTAAAATGTATAGTAATACGAGGCAGGAAAAATACGAAAACATGTGTTTGTTTACCTGGCTTTACACAAGAGAGCAACGGCTGTGGCCAAGGAAAAGGGAAAGAAGAAGGAATTGAGTGCACAAGATGCGGCGATGACGATACAGCATAACTTCAGAGAATACGTGACTCGTCGATCAAAGTCTGTTCGATCATTGCGGGAGTTGGCGGTTGCTAAGACCAAGTTGAGGGAAATCAAAGCTTTGTTTAGTAACTACTCATACCGCCACCGCATTGCTCGTGATACAGAGAGTGCCAGCGGTTCTCCGAGAGGATCGTCGTCCTCCTTCTAGCTGTTGACGCTATCGAGGTATTGCAATATTGGAAATTAATGTATTACAAGTATTTGAGTTTTGACTTTAAATTCCAGCTTGATTGGTTGATATATATGTGGTGTAATTTAGGGTGGTGATTTTATGGCACGGGCTTCGAAAAGGTTCATGCAAAATGAGCTGGACGCAATGCTTGATGTGGTAGACCCAAGACCACCAGGAAAACTCGTTTCAATGAAGAGAAGGAAGTTTGATTTGTCTGGAGGTTGCAGTAATCGATATGAAATTGCAGCTGGAGTGGCAGAGGTGGTCCAGATGCTTGATCAAGCAGAGAAGTATGATAATGGCGCACTTTTTGAAGTTTGTTTGTGAATTTGTGAGGAATTCTTCCTTTTTCCTTTTTTTTTTTTCATTTATATTTCACTCATTTGTGCTCTAACAACCCAGTTGCCGTTTATGACAAATTGTTCAGAACAAGCTCCCTGATTTTCATGGGTATTATCTAGCCACTCTAGTCTGCTGACTACTTGATATCTGTTTTTAAGTGAATTTTATGAGACTGCTCTATAAAACGTGATAGATTTTGTTATTTTGTATGTGGGCAGGGCATCCAATGGTCCAGTTGGTAATGTTCACACAAGCTGCTCTGAGCTCTCTTGCTTGTGGTCAGGTCATTTATCTAGTTTTTATCTTGATTAAAAGTATTGTTGAGTATTTTTAAAGAAGATTAATCTTTGACTGTCAATTGTAGTCTTTGTTTTCTTTTTTCACAACGTTCGAGCAAACATGATTTACTGAGATTGATGGGTTTATGCATAAAAGTCAGATATCTACATTGTAAAAATGGATAAGATGCAGTTGGTATAATGATATCACCTCTCATGTTTACATTTGAATTTGTGGGTTCAATGTTTTCTCTCTCTCTGTCTCTTTTTTTTTTTTTTTTTGACTTGAACTATTACGGCAGATTTAAGAAGAGAGAAAAGACAAAACTTGAACTCATAATTTTAAAGATGAAAGTATTACTGGCATATATATTACTGTCAATCTCATTTTGTCTTGTATAACATAAATGTTTTGTGAGAATTTAGGTTGTTAAAGCTGGCATAAACTATCTAAGTTCCAACTTTTGAAGCATTAAATACGTTGCCTAGTTGTCTTACAAAAGAGCACGACATCATTAGAGAGGAAAATTAAGAGTTGAACCATTTTATCGATATAATAGTAGCCTTATAGTCTTTAAATTGTATTTACATAATTGAATATTATCTTTCTTCATAAAATTATAATATCTCTAACTTGACAATGCAAATAACAACGCTAAAATAAAAGAAGCATATAGGAACCAACTTTCCAAAACTAGGCATGAAGTAGGAATAGCATACGTGAATAAAGCATTCAATACTGTTCCACCTCTCAAATTTGAAACAATCGTTACGTGTTCCAACCATCAACTTCCCTGTGACAGTCAAGTGCAACTGAGATAACCCATCATTTATGGTACGCCACAAGTTAATCATTATCTTATCTAATATCAAAATTCTCTACAAAAAATTCTCTCTAATATTGTACTCAAACATAGTAATTTATATACAATATGACAAATTCCCATGACATTGAAATTTGAATTTTTTTGCTATAACAGGGCAGGGACACTAGGGAAGACAAATAGTCAAATGGCCATTTAACATCCTATTTAACCATTTTGTCACTGCTTTGTCCTGGTTAACAAACAAGGAAAAAAAAAGAAAAGAAACTAAAGCAGAAGATTTTTGGTTTGATAATTTTTGGATCTCCCATCGACTTTGGTGGGTCACAGTGTTGCTCTCTCGTTAGTCTCATTATTCTCTCCAATGTCTAATTATCATGAAGAAAAATTGAAAAATATAGCATTTCCTATAATTACAGTCAAAAGTAAATATATAAAATTAATTATGTAAATATATTATAAAAAACATAACCTTAAACATAATTGTCACTCAATTGTACTTCTAATTTCTGTTGAAATTACGAAGAAACCGTTAAATAATTCCTGTAAGGGGAGACCTCCATGACTCATAATCCACCCACAAAAGAGAGAGCCTGTCGGTTTGGTTGTCTACAAAATTGGGATCCTTTTCAAATCCCCGAATTGCCCTTGCACAAAAGATTAAATGACCAATTATATCCCAACCTTGCTTTCACTGCCGTCCTCCACCGCCGTGTGAATCAAAACCACCGTAAGAGAAATTCAATAAAGAGGAGCCCTTTGTGGGGTCTTTTTTCTTCTGTTCATCAAGCTCGCCGAAATCCCAGCCACCGGAGACGATATCGAGCGACAAGCCGGCGTCAAGCTACTTCTCTTCTTCCTCGCAATCTTGGTCGTAGCAGTGCAAGCAAGTGTCGTGCACCCGACCTCACCGTACCCACCCGATCCGGACGACGTCCGGTTCGATCCGAGAGGCTCGAGAACCGAGTCAGGCGTTATGAGACCGTCGTCGAAACCTGCTTCCGGTAAAGGCAAGAACTTGCACTCGAAAAAGAACTTGGAGAGGCCGCCTTCCGTTCGCATGAGAGACTCAATCTGAAACCAAAATGAAAACAAAAATTAATCGATAACCAGATGAGAAAAATTCGAGAAATGAAGTGGGTATTTGATAGAATTGAGAGGATGAGAAAAATGGAACCTTGCAAGAGAGAGAGCAGAAGAGATATGAGTCTTGGAGGCTTCTGTCACATGTGCTGCATATGTTTCCAGAGCTTCTATGCCTTGTCTGTGGCCTTTGATTTATGAATACCACTTTTGCGTTGTTAGTTATGTATGGCTAGTGTTTTGACAGACCCAAAAATTAAATAAAAAAATGTGAGCTACAGTGAAGAATGTGTGTATAACAGAAGAATATAAGATAGATAATGAATTCCCTTCCAAAAAAGCAAAAAAGATAATGTATTGCCAAAATAAATCATATCAATTATGGACTTTCTTTTTTTAGTGGACAATAAAATTTATTTGATCTTTATTTCCGAAAAATATATATATTTGAGCTTGTTAGAAATTGTTTTTTCTGTAAGATGAAAGTGATGAGTATTGTGTAATTACCTGGATATAGGCACAGTCGACTAAATTGGTAGCATCACCCAATTTTATAACATCATGATAAACATATCTTCTTATCTGATAACATGACACATAATTGAACATCTCAAAATCTATATACATGTATATACAACATGTGGAGAGAAATTAACGGGTTGTTGAAGATTTGGTGCAAATTGAAGATTTTCTGATGAGTGAGAACCTGTAAGAGACGATGAGAGGTGTGGAGGGACAAGCAGTGAGGGCATATGCTGACGCAACAGTCCAAGCAGTATATGTTCTTTTCATTCTTCTTTTCTTCTTCATGAATTATGCAAGCGTTGAAGAACTTTTCTGTGAGAAGCACTTCGAGCCAGCGGGGTAGCTGTGAAGAAACCAACTACAAATAACAATTCAATTAACTCTCAGAGCATGAATATGAAATAACAAAGCCAAAAATGCAAGACAGATAACGAGAGACAGAGATAGGAGAAAAAAAAAAACCCACCATGATTTTTATTTTGATGTTTTGAAATTTTGATGAGGGAGAGAGACTGAAAGATAGAAGCTTTGGTCAGAAGGCTTTTATGGAGAGTGAGTTGGACTTAACCATTATTTCATAGATGGAGAGAGAGAGAGAGAGAGAGAAAGAGTGTTAGAAAAGAGAACGGCGCCTAGGCAAATGATGCTGAGTGGTGATGGTACTGTTATCAATGAAACAACAGGAGAGAGAGGAGAGAGAGAGATTTGACCTCATTTAAAGAGGGGCTGTGTCATGTTTGTGTGTATAGTACAAGCGTTGTAGCCTACTCTAGCAGTGTAAGCAGATTAGGAATAATAAGTTTTTTCCTTTATTACCTTTTATAAGATTGGAAAATTTTTAATTTTTTTAACACAATCAAAGCCAAAAGATTGGGAAATGGGATAAAAGAGGGTTTTAAATATGACAAAAAATTTAAACATGACAAAAATTTTATCATTGAAAAATATAGTATAAAAAACTGAGGAAACTCAAACCAAGATCAAGAAACTTTTTTCCTCTTCTAATATTTTCTGCTGTTTACCACGAGCCCGAGTCCCCAAAACCCTAAAACCATAACCATTTGCTTCTCTCTGAATGGTAGGGTTTTCTCTCTTACCATGCTAAGTGCTAAATGACAAGACCACAAACAGTGACTTTTCTCAGTTATCTGTGGAAGACAGTGAAAAAGAACTGGCAAGTGGGATTAGCGTTCAAAAGGTGACCCAATTTTAATTTAAATTTATTTTCTTTAATTTAAAATTATTTTCTAAGTAAAACTGTAGCCTATATCTTAATCGATAAATGTCTTTTCATACATATCGGAAAGCCCTCTTTTTTTGGCTCAGTATGTATTGGCCTATTTGGGGTTATCAATTTGTCATGAAACTCGTCACTGGAAGAAGATCAAGTGTATAATATTGACTTCAATTGGTCCAATTTTTTTTGTCAAAGAAGATCATTAAAGGGAATAATAAAGAAGCACAAAATCTGTCTGAATGCATTTAAAACAAGTTTAGCGGCACAAAGTGTACTTTACAATGCACACCAAACATCTATGTTACTCTATCATTTTATTTTAGAAGTCATTATATTAGATCATGGAAGTGGTTACGTAGGTCTCCTGTCTTCTTTAATTAATTTAAACAATTGGAATTATGCATGAAAAAAATAGTTATAAAGTGTTAATAGAGAAAAAATGAGTGGCCTAATAATGGGTATTGAAGAAGGCAAGAAGAAATAGGGTAAATAGATACGGTGGCTTTTAAGAACGGCTGGTGCAGACAAAGAGGGGTAGAGAGTTGGCATATGAACCGTACGCACAAGAAAAGCAGAGAGCAGCAGAAGAGAGAGAGAGTGTGTAGGGCAGCTCTGCGTAGCAGCAGAGGCCACACAGCATCAGCACCAGCAGCAGCACCCTCCCCACCCATTTCATTAGTTATGCTTACCACTCCTATCATCATATCCCACAACAGTGTACTCCTCAGATCCTCCTTTATTACTTGAATTGACTAAAGCAACCTATATCTTTTTTTTTCTCCTTTTTTTATAATTAGTTTTCTTCTCCCCACGCGCTGTGCCCAGAAAAAATAACACAAATTCCACCTCGACACTTGTTATTTATTGAAGGTGGAAAAATATGACCCCTTGAATCCCCTCTTTGGTCAGCCAAGAATTGTATTATATTTATTATTTGTTTGATATTTAATGATATAGAACAAGAAGGGCAAGTAGAAGACAAAACAAAGAAACACAGTGCTCAAAATCTGATACGGTTGTGTCTCCGGGCAGCAGGTGTTTACGTCAAAATTGAATGCTTCTCAGGTTCATTTTTCAACTTATTCATACGTGACAAACTTTAATTCCACGATTCTCGCCAGTCCACAAAAGATCTGATTCTCATCTATTTTTCATCTACACTGTATACAAAATTTGTTTGTTCCATCACAAAATCTCATCGATATACTCCTTTTCAAATTTGAACTGACTGGGTCATTGTGATGCATGGACCCAACATTTAAAAGGGACGGATTAGTGATTTCATGGTAATATGGGCTCACAGTGGAAGAGCCCAATTCAATTAAAGCCCAAATCTGTGTGATGCCCAATGATAAGTACTGGAGACAAAACACGTCGGACCGTAGTGACCAAGAACACACCACCACCATTTTCCTGAACAGCAGCGAATGATAATCCAATTTATAACAGAAAATAGAAGACAAATAACAGAAATAAATATATTAAAAAAAGGAAGAAAAAGAGTAGAGCAAATACCAAAATATTGAATATATCATCAAAATATTAAAATTTTGTATGAAGATCAATATTTCTTTGATATCGACTTAGCTCAAAAGGGTCAATGAAATCTAGCCTTGTTTGGTTAATTTGGCCCGTTGTAGACTGGGCTCCGTGACCAGACTAACAACCTAGTATTGGGCTGCCACCAATTCCGGTTGTCAATGATTTACTCTCGAGAGTCCAACAGAGATCCTCTAGAACTCTTCAATTATTAATATATAAATATATATATATATATATATATATATATATAGGGTAGGATTAAAGGTTACAGATTTGGGCACAAGTTTTGTTTTTCAATCGTTGGATTGAAAGAAGATTAATGGTGTGGATTAGTTATTAATTTTGAATGGGTGTTTCACTTATTTTATCTCTACCTTTAAACTAAATAACAATATTATTAATTCAAATTTCATTTATTTTTTTTTTATTCAGTTAATTAAATCATGCAAATAATATATAGATTCGAAACTCTCAACATAAACTTTTAAATAAGATCTATATTGCATAGGTTTAAATAAATATATTGTTTTAAATATCTCAAAATAAAAAATAATTAAAAATAAATAAAAAATAAAAAAGAGAAAACATGAAAGAACATAAATAAAGAGAGAAATTGATACATATGCAATTATCCGATGCAACACAATTTTCAATAACTCTCATACTCTCCAAAAAAATAAATAAATTATACCATTGATTTCCTTTCAATTCAATGGTTGAAAAATTATGTCAAAACTTGTGTCAAAATTTATGTCCCTCGATCCTGTCTCTACATCTAACATTAAGAGTAATGTTAGATCTCTCAAATATTTTATCAAAATTCACGTTAAAATAATGTGGTATGTGAGTTTTTAAGATTTTATAATTTATGAGATAATGTAATAATTAATAGGATGTTAATAACTTATATATCATATCATTTAGACATGATTTTAAATAAAATTATTCTTAATTATTAGATTCCTGTTATTTAGAAGAAAGATTACCTCTTCACGGGAGAATATTGTGGTTACACGAGACTAGACTTGTCAGTTAACAAACAAATACAGGACCAACATGATTTCTTCGACAATAATCACCTAAAATCTTTTATCGTCTGTGTCTAAATTACAATCAACAACGACAAATTACACCTGAAGTAGGTGACAGCATCTCTATATCCAAACAGCCACCTAGCATTTTTTCACTTTGTTAAATTGTCAAAAATCAGGATATGTTGCATCTTCAATGTTATATTATTGAATTTCCAACATAAGTCGTGGCAAAGTTTGTGTTTTTCAAAGCAAGAAAATGCTTTCAAAGTGTTTCAAAATGTTTGCTGCTGGATACTGCGTTGGTGTCAACTACAATAAATGTCAACCAATTCAGTTAATTTTCCAGCGTTTTTTTTAGTATATTTAATATCTCACAAGTGACTTCATTATAACAACTTCTTACCTAAGCTCTTCAACAATGCCACCAATTTCAACAAACAACTATCGATTGAGTATTTTCTGTGTCTCTCTTGTTAGAGTCAACCATCTCCTAGCAGGACTAGAACTTACTCTTATTATATACACTTTTATAGAATTGTTTATTGAACAACAGCTAATTTCAATCTTAACTGAAAGCTTGAGTTGATTACTGGTCACTCCAGGGACAGTAAAATTTTTAATGTTTTTTCGTTTTCACGTTTTCAGGTTCTCTTTGTTTGGAGGATAAAAGGCAGAGGAACTTGGGTTGCAAAGGTAAACCACTACAAGTTGTCTCCTAAAAGCATCACACACATTTAAAAGTTTTGTAAAAGCTGCATAATAATCATTTCACATTAAACAACCACTCAATAGTAAAACTTTTAATACTGTTTAAATAATTTATTAATACCCTTTTGAAATAACTATTTTCAATTGAAAAAAAAAAATCGATTCTAATATTTTTATTACTTAATTATCTCAACTTTTATTGGTAATTTTATTATTTAAAGAGTTATATTTTAATATTTATCATTTTTATAATAGCTATATATATTGATTGGCTACAATATATTTAACATCCAAATAGAAAAACAAATATAAACATCAACATCCAGATATGTATTTATCAATTTATGTAATAGACAGAAAATTTATTTCAAGATGATGATATTTTTGAAATAACTCATTCCGCCTAACACATTGATGTAACGTAGCACCCACCAGACCACCATGAAATAGTCGGAAGTGCAATTATATTATCGACCTGCGAAAAGGAAAGCTTCCATTAATTTAATAAATGAAAGAAGAGCTAGCACTAAGGACTAAGCTTTGCATATTTAGTGCTACATTCCGTGTCGGCTTAAGGAGATAAAAAAAACCCTGAAATAATAAACTTTCATAAAGTCTTCTAAATCACATTAAATAATTTTGTATCAATATAAAACTTCCTGATCGAAGATGTTATCAACTTTCTGGAATCACACGGCACTGTTCGTTGTTTTCAAATTTTTATAAATATAAATAAAGTGGCCCATGAGTTGGTTCAATTGGCTTTTATCTAGTGATTGTGAAAATATTTTTGTTAGAAGATGCTTCTCCCAAACTTACTTCATTGGGTTGTGAGGACTAGGATGATGGATGTAAGATTATTTTTGGTTTAATGGAAGAGTTTTGCTAATTTATTAGTTAGGTAAAATAAATTATTAATAATAATATTTGAATATTTTTTCATAGTTATCATTATAAATAATTTAAGAGTTGTTATTTACGAGAAATTTTATCTAATCAGTAACACAATAAAATCTGAATAAAAATCATATGTTTATAAATTTAATTATCTTATTTAATCAGTAATATTGTTCATCAATTTGTAATAATCGGTTGATTATAATAATAATTATTAAAATTAATATAAAAACTATAAATTGATGAATAAAAAAAAAAAAAAAAAACCGACTTTGACTGGGATTATGTATGTCGGTAGCTATTATACGGTCACGACAACAGGGACAACAGGCCATACAACTCCAGTCAAATCACTATTTTTTTAGTTTACCGTTAACTACATTTGTCAAAAAGTCAGCAAAACTAGAGGACTATAATAAAAACAAAGGGAGAATTTCATTCACCCCCTAAAGTTTGACCGTCTTCTAAATGTAATTCTTCATATCCAAAATTGATGAAAATCTCCTTGCAAGAACTCATTAAAATTTCAAAATTTAGTCTTACAATATCTGATCATGTGTCTTTTAACTTTATTTAAATAAAAAGTTAGACACCAAAATACGGTTCAACACTCTCATAACAAAGATAAAAAAAACTATTAACATAAAAATTTATAAAATATATTTAATCGAACTTCTCATCAAATTTTTTATGTTGGAAGGATATATTTGTGTTTACTACTCTAAATAAGGTGTTTGTGCATTTTTTTTTTCTTTTTCCCTAATGATGGAAGGCCGCATCTTACCTTATTATAATCCGACGGTCTGAGAAACACCTCCCACATCCTCTTGAACAGTTGAAATAGCGTTTTAAACCATGCTTATAGTTGCTGAACTAGTCCGATCCTATTATACTCAGCCCAATTGGTAACAAATTAGTAGAAAAAAATATCAAAATTTAGGAGGGGTTTTGGGAATCCACTGTGATTAAATTAATACATAACAAGGAAAAGAATATTAAAAAAACAATAATAAAAGAAAAAGAGGCCAACTCACCAACGGAAAAGTTTTTGAGGAAGCCAAAGCCGCATTGCCTTCCTTACAAGACATCCAAAGAACAACACCACCAAAGCAGCAGCAAGCAAACGGCACTTCTAGTGGTAGTCGACGCTTTTTCTTCACTTTTCTCTCTTGTTCAAAATCTTTGTATTTGAGTACAAACAAAGCCAATTTCCATTCTTCAAAGAAAATAAAATCACAACACAACACAAACTCTCTGCCATGCCAGAAGCCATGGATGGCTCTTCTTCATCGACTGCCATGACCAAAACAACAACAACAACAAAACCACCTCAAATCTCCGACATGTTCCAGAAATTCGCTCTCGCTTTCAAGACCAAGACTTTTGAATTCTTTGCCGACGAGGACGATCACGATCACGACGCCGACGGCTTCTCTCTCCTCGACTCCACCGAAGACTTCATCACTGACCAAAAGGTCGTCGTCATCAAGCCAGACCGACCCCAAAATCTGCCCCCGCAAGAATCGCCAAAATTGTCGGTAATGGTCGCGAAACCAGCCCAGGCTCGCAAAACCAAGACTTTCGTGAACACCCAGTTAGCAAAAACGTTGATTTCTTCGGTTTTCGCTACCGTCTCGTCTTTTGAAGCGTCGTATCTCCAGCTACAGACAGCGCACGTGCCGTTCGTCGAAGAGCACGTGACGGCAGCCGACAAGGCTTTGGTTTCCCATCTCCAGAGACTCTCCGATTTCAAGCAATTCTACAGGGACGTTTGCAAGAACCCTGATTTCACTTCTCTAGAGGAAGATTTCGCTATCGGGTCTTGCTTGGAGCACCAGGTGCAAGAGAACCAGAGCAAGTTGAGGACGCTAGAGACCGTCTCGAATCGGTTGCAGGAAGAGATTGACCAGAAAGTCAACCAAGTGGCCGCTTTGAGGAGGCAATTGGGTGAGATTCGTAAGTCCAATTCCAAGTTATCGAAGAAATTGTCTAGTGATTTGAATTCGTCTTTTGATGTTGTTTTGACTGTTAGGGTTTTCGATTCTGTGTTGCGTGATGCTTGTAGAGCAACTCATAGGTTTAGTAAGATTTTGATTGATTTGATGAGAAAAGCTGGGTGGGATTTGGATTTGGCGGCCAATTCTGTTTATGGGGATGTTGATTATGCCAAGAGAGGGCATAGCCGGTATGCGTTTTTATCTTATGTTAGTCTAGGGATGTTTCATGGGTTCGATTTAGAAGGGTTTGGTTTTGTTGAGAATGATGTGGTGTGTAATGGGCATGGTTTGGATTCTAGTAAGAGTAGTGGTTCGTTGAAGCAATTGATGGAGCATGTGTCGAGTAGTCCTTTGGAGATTATTAGTAGGAATCCTAACTGTGAGTTTTCAAGATTCTGTGAGAGGAAGTACCAAGAGCTTATCCACCCTACCATGGAGTCTTCGATATTCAGCAATTTGGATCAGAATGAAGTGATTTTGAATTCGTGGAGGTCACTCAGTGAATTCTATGACTCTTTCGTGAATATGGCTAGTTCAATATGGACGCTTCATAAATTGGGGTTTTCATTTGATCCGGTTGTTGAGATATTTCAAGTTGAAAGAGGGGTTGAGTTTTCGATGGTGTACATGGAAGACGTTACAAGAAAGAGTAACTTGAGTGGGAAAATCAGGGCTAAGGTGGGGTTCACGGTGTTTCCAGGTTTTAAAGTTGGGGGAATGGTAATTCAGTCTCAGGTTTATTTGTGTGGCTTGAAGTGTACAGAACAATCAGTTCGCGATTAATGAGTAGGAAATTAGAAGTTATGTGGTTCCTCTGTGAAAAATGGGGTGAAAAAGAAAGAAAAAGGTTTTTGTTTTGGTTCAGATCTTTGTGATACATTCTGTAAAGGAAAGGAGTTGCCGGGAGACCATAGTGAAACAAGAATCCAAAGGATTCAAGTTAAAATGATAATGGATGCGGTTTTATACTGAGGTGAAGAGGAAATTATCATATGAACACTCGAGGAATGTTAGCTCTATGCTGCACTGGGCACTGGTACTAACCATGACAAGGAAGTTCTTTTGGCAATCCTGTAATCTTTTGCTCTTTTCTTGGGGTTCTCATGTTGAGCCCTGTGTACTTAGAAATGGCTGTAAATCATTTTCATTTCTTTGTTTTCTGTTGTTGTTTGCTTTGTAAACTCTTCTGACACAAGAAATACATCCACCAAACTGTGTATCCATAGTAGGTGCTCTGATATATAAAAATTTGACTTCCTAATTAAAGATTGTTCATTGAGTGAGTCTGTTTCTAAGTTTTGCCTTGAGACCTACTTGATTGAATCCATGCTTGCACTTCAATGTTAACAAATTGTAATCATCAATGCAGCATCTAGCGATTCAAAATTTATTGTTATTAATAATCTTCCTGAATTTGTAGTCCTGTTCATTCGGTTTGCATAGTACTTTTTTTCAAGTTTGTGCATCTTTTGAACCTTGCATCACACCACACCACACCATGTAATTTCATTTTCATTCAAGCTGTATTCTTAACTCTGCCAAAACTAGTGTTGTGTTTGATGAGCTAAGAAAAGTAATTTTTCATGGCTGCATACTAGTTTACTCTTTTATGTTATTGTAGATACTTCTGATAGTTATCGATAGGCATGATGATCGATGTTTCATAACTGTCGATTGGAATTACAGCTGAAGGCTGCACTACCTAGATTTTCTTCTTAGTCGAGTATATCTTCTTCCTTGTTACCGACTATAACATAAGAAATGTCCGGTGCCTAATTTGCATGCTTAGACTCAACTGCTCATATTTAACTTGGGTGAGAAATGCAGAATAACAATGTGTAACAGGTCTTGTGCTTCACCAGTGACAGCATTTATCAAATCAGGCAAAATCATCTGCATTAATCTGCGCACCTTGTTTCGACAAGTTTTGCTTAGACAGCTTAGTCAGTGCACATAAAGGCTGTAGATAATGTTATTGGTACAATATTCAGTTTAAATTGTGTCATAGCTCGCTTTTGTGTTCTGAATTGCTTCTGGGTTGCTTGGACCTAAGTCAACTGATCCTTGCCATCACTTCTAGTTGTCTTTGTTGCTGCTTGGTTGTTGTGCCTTGTTTTATGTTCCCCACCAAAATACTAAAATTTTAAAATAAAACCTTACTTTGCCTTTGGATAATAAAGTTATTTTGTGGTTCTCAGATTCTCTTCGAACCTTTTAAATATATCCATCTTTGATGATTGGTTCTGCTCATCTGACAGGAATTTGTTCCATTGTTTGTATTCTCATTATTGTAGTTTTTCTAACACCGCTGAACATTTGTTAGTGGCCCATTTCTTATTTTATAACATTAATTTAGTTTTTAAAAGATATACATTGATTTAGTTTTAAATATCAAATTATCTTGACTAATCATGAACTATATATTTGTCGTTTAAGAATTTTGATGGTTTCCTTGGCTTTATGTTTTTGTTTGCTTCCTGGATGGTACTTTACTTCAAGAACTCCAAAGTTTCTTGGATATGAATTATTTGGGCCATAGACATCAAACACATGGCCCAGAACATAAGCTGATTATGGGCCACGTTTGCACAGTCCACCTGAAGGCCTAATCCAGTTCACCTTGAACTTGGTGGATCGAACTTCACAAAAGGAAAGTAACTAATGTAATGCACCACGTAGGGTTTAAAAATTTTATCCTTCTTTCTTAATGATATTATAATGCAATATCCCAAAAAAAATCAACTATTTAATTCTATTTCATATACATACATACATACATATATAGTAAAAAAAAAACATAGTTAAATATATTTGATATGGATATAGACGTTATGTTTTTAAAAGTGATTATAAGATTTGTTTCAAAAATTTGTTAAGATTCACTATGTATGCCTTTCAAAAATTCAAAAATAACACTTATAACATTAAAAAATATATATCACTACAACAAAATAGCTCAAGTGCTCAACTATATTGGACATTGCTCGGTATGGATACTGATTGTATGGTTGGTGGAAGTATCTATACCGGGCACCCATCAGGTATGGATACGAGTAATTATACCGGGTGGCGTCCGGTATGGATAAATACTCAAAAGTGGGTCTGACTCATTATCTATATCGAGCACTACTCGGTATAATTATAAGTATCCATATCGGGCGCGTGCCCATATGGATAAATTTGCAAAGTGGGTCAACCTATTAATATGATTATCCATACCGGTATGGATAAGTATACCAATACCCAGCTATTGCTCAGTATGGAAGCCTTTGGGCATATTGGATTAAAGCCTAGAATGGATAATTTTATCTATTCCGGGCTTATGCCCGACGTGGAAAAAATTTTAATATAAAAAATATTTTTTGGACAAAATATATATAATTTAATATTAAAAGAAAAGTAATATACATCAAAGAATCATTAATTAAATTTGAGGATACATCTAAAATGCATTTATACACACACACATATATATTACCTAAAGTTAACGCACATCACCTAAAATTAATGTACATCATCTAAAGTCATGTTACATCGTGATATGTTATAATATATCAGTATAGAATCCTAAGATATGGTTTATTTTAGTGTCAAAACAATAAATAAGTGCAATACATTTTGTAAAGTAAACAGCTTGCTGATAGGTCGTAGTGATGAAACACTCACCATTATTTTCTTCAAACAAACTCGCTAATAATCTGAACTAAGCTCTAAGTGATGAACGTTAGCATTGAGGCCCTTAGAGTCAATTTGCGCTTTCGCCACCACTATTCCTCTACCTATCTAGTCTAATAACTTGCAGTGGTTTCTATTCGATTCACTAGTTTGGCTTGTAGAACCTTGAAATAAGGACTACATATGCACAAAAATATAAATAATTATATCTATGTATGAAATTAATTAGAACAGTAAATAATATAAATTCTGTGAATATTTACCTTCACAGAAGGTTCAGTAAATTTGACACTTTTACTAACTTCTATCGGATTTGAGCTACTTGAATATTATGTCTACGAAAAAAATAAATAGTACATTGTGAGGAAACATAGATACTAGGAAAAAAAGAATACTAAGTAATCCTGTTTTACAACACATAAGTAACAAACTCAATATATAAAATAATACATATAAACTTAATCAATGTTACAAAAATTTTGATAGAGTTTCTTTTGTTTTTCAAATTTGTCAAAAATTTAGTTCATCTTTAATTTAAACACTACAATAATTTCACAACCGATCCAACCTAAACAAAGACTCCGTCTCTCCATAACTATATACATAAGCAATATATATACAAACACACACGTAGCAAAAAATAAAAATATGAAAATATGATTACAATCACTTGAATATTGTGTCTATTAAAAAAAAAAAAAAAGGAATAGCATATTGTGAGAAAATATGGATACGAAAAAAAAATACTAAGTACCAAAAAATGATTAAATAAATAAATTTTAAAAGATTTGAGTTGTTTATCGGCTGTATGAGAGAAATACATGTTAGTACTTGAGCATAATCTATGTTCGGCAAATGAGTCATGAGCAAATTTGTCAAATTACTAATTATCTACTTCATGGTCACCATCTCACTATCGACATGGTGTTGGTATTGTGCAAAATTTTGTCTACCAACCATCGATGCATGTACAATTGAATGTGTTACACCATGACCCATTCCTCGAACTTAATCTCGATGCTCATTACTAAAACTTGAGAGACAACATCATCTCCAATTGAAGGTTAGAATTCTTGATACAGTGTCCTTATTTGTGCTTATATATGATGTTGTGTGATATTAATCTTAAAAGGGACAGAAGAAGTTGTTAAGAACATTAAAAGTTTAAATCTCATATTGTTGTAAATTGAGTTTAGGATATTAACCTTGAAAATCTTAATCACTCCTTATTTATTTGAAAGTATATAACACTAAAAAGCAAAACATGTAATAACATAGTATTAAACTAAATTAAAATTATTAAACTTTGAATTAAAAAAAAAAAAAAAAAAAAGCCATCACATTCACAAATACATTCACCACATCTATATATATTACAATCATCTTACATGTTACTTATCATTCTGAACCATACAAACTAGCATAGTCATCTATCTTTTACAAACAAAACATAAAAAATATCATAACTTTAACCTTTAAAAAACCTATACAAAACCAACAAAAAAAAATTACCCTAACACCAATAGCATGTATATATTAAAAGAATCCAAAATTATAACAATAATAATACACATACAATATCTAACAAAATTCATAAAACACAAAAAAAATAAAGAGAATAAATTCATTTTTAATTCAATGAATAAAGAAAAAAATTGTTTGTTTTAAACTCTAAATAAAATTTAATTATTTTTAACCAATTGAAGCCAACATAACACTTTACTTGAGATATTTTACTTACTGAAAGATTTTCATTTGAAAACATCACATTTCATATAATCTAAATATTTTACTTGTAATGTGAACCTAAATATTTGTCAATATTTTTGCATTTTATAACTAACAAAATCTATAAAACACAAAATAAAAAATTGAAACATCGGAAAACACAATATCATAAAGTATATACCTTCTGGACAAAGAAAATGGAGGAAGAGGAGTAGATCGGTGAAGAGGATGGTGCTGAACGGTGGAAGAGGAGTATATCGATGAAAATGATGGCGCCAAACAGCGAAAGAGGAGTTGATTGGTGAAAAGGACGGCGTCGAACGACCGAAGAGGAGTAGATCGATGAAGATGACTATAACGAGCTAACTCACCCCTGATCGACCAACACCGGCCACCTGGCCATCCCATGTCCGATCGACCAACATCGACCCAGCCACGTGGATGACATGTACTGTCCCTTTGTCCTCTGAGGGATTTCCACGCCTCTCTCACCACTCGAACCCAAGACCAAAGGTATATAGTCATTTGCAGTGGCGAACCTAGAAATCTATATGAGGGGGGGCACTTTTATATATAATTTTTTTTTTATAATATTTCATTCAATTGCTAGAAGAACATTATACAAAATAAAAGTAGTTAAAATATATAATCAATAGAGAATATGTAACTTTACTCCTTACAAAATTGTAAGCAAAATTTCTTAAAATAATATTCTTAATGCAAGTATAAAAATAAAAACATACTAATTGTGAGTTGATTATGCACTAGCTTCATTTTTCTTAGTGAGAGAAGTTCAAATTTCGTATTACTAAAAAAAATAATAAAAACTTAATTTATGAATATGTCTTCTTTATTATGATAGTTGCTATTCAGATTGCAAATAAATGTATGTAATCAAACTATATATATTTATTATTAAAGTTACTAATCAAGCTACATTTATAGTCTTTTATCTAATAAATGTATATGATTTATAATAAAATAAAGTAAAATAAAAATAAAAGATAAAAACAATTATAATTCATATGAGTATTTTTATTTATAAATTTTATCATATAAAATAGTTTATTTAAAAGAAAAATAAGTCACACCAATAATCATAAATAAACTAAGACTTATTAAGACTAAATAACCTAATATATTTTATTCTCTAGTTCTTGTAAACATGATATAATTTGTGATAAAAAAAAATAATTTGAAATGAGTATAATAATTTATGAAGTCAAAATATTTCAAATTTGAATATCATTTTGTAATAATGGGGAAAAAAAAAGAGAAAAAAAAAACAAAGAACAAAGCAACTATAATGAGTGAATAAAGAATTAAATTATATAATAATATATAATTAAAAAAATAAAAACCCCATTAACAGGTGTTGAACCCGGTTCCTCTTGAAAAGGGAAAGTCGGCACAACCAGCAAGGCCACTATGTGGCTGTGCTCCATTTTCACAATCTATTTATATAATTATATATTATTAGAAAAGAGAAAAAGGCAAAACTTCTATCGTTGCTTGGAATCGAACCCGAGTTATATGAGAAGAAAAGGCCGGCGTGCAAGCAACCATAAGCACCAATCCATGAATGTGCAACAATCTGGCATTGAAATTATTTAATTAATATTTCAAAAATTTCAGGGGGGGCACGTGTCCCCCTAATCCAATGGTGGGTCCGCCCCTGGTCATTTGAGAAGCATGGTGAGTACCATTTGAGCTATACAAAGCTTTAAATACTAGAGTTTGAGGATTTTTATTTGAAAATCTAAGTAGATGTGAAAGCTTAAATGTGATTAGTCGATTGCATGACTAAGTGTTCATAATTTTATTTGTGGCTATGAATTCATGATTTTTAGTAGGTGTTCATATATCTGTGGGGATAGTTTTCACCATAATTATTTTAGATTGTTTGAAGTTTTTCATTATATTTTTCTCAATATTTTAATTTAGAACTTTAGAGTATCTAAAACAGAGAAAATTTTATATTTTTAAAAAGAGAAGATTTCATGGACTTTATAGCGATAATTGAAATTTTTTTATAAATTAATATTCATGATTCTGCCACGGCCTAGGGCCCGAGTTGTGACAATGACGGTATGAAGAGGATGACGTCGAACTGCGGAAAACCTTGGTGGTGGCTATAACAGAAGAAAAGAAATGAAAAAATGAGAAAAAAAAAAAGAAGAGAAGAAGAGATTGGATGGTTGTGGGGCGGCGATGGAGTGAAGAAGAAGAAGCAACTGAATGGGCATGGGGTGCCGGCGGAGGGAAGAAGTGTGAAAAAAAAAAAAAGGAACAATAACAGGAGAGAAGAGTTTACCAACAGCAACAAGGAAAACGGTGCCAAATGGGGTGGCGAACAATAACAACAGATGGTTAGTGATCAATCAACGAGGTGGGAGGGGCGGCAGGGGCGGCTAGGGTTTGAGAGAAAATGATAGTGAGAGAAAGAAAATGAGACAATGAGTTAATTTATATGTAAGATTTTCCATAAGTGCTCGATATCGAATACATTATCCATTTTGAGCTCGTAATAGGCCCGAAATTATAGTATGTTTATTTTTAAAAAATAAATTATTATTCATACCAAACCTATTATAGGTTCGATATGGATAATAAGATTTTTTTTAAAATAAACAATATTATCCACACCGGATCCATTACAGATCTGGTATAGATATATTTTTTTTTTGTTTTTTAATAAAAATATTATCCATACTGGACCCATTATGCGCCCAGTATGAATATTACATTTATTATTATATTCTCATGCTTGTGTTAAATGTTTCAAGTAAAGTTTTCTTCTCATTAAATGAATAGCCGCCGCATTAAATGTTTCTCAGGAGTTGTTGAGGTGGTGCCGGCGTAAAATCAGGGAATTAGGTTAATCTGACATTGACTTCTCAAGACACTGTCTGGCGCGAGCTCATTGACCTGTTTACTTATGCGAGCTGAAGAGGTGATAAGACGGATCCTGGTATAGGCACGAGCTGGAAGGCACTGAAGCAGTCTTGACATAAGTGTGACCTTAAGGGTCTGGCGGGCTCGTCGCCACGACCTGAAGACTGGGCTCCTTAGGCCCCTCGGTACTGTGCTTATCTTTTGGGCCTTCAGCGGTCCATTTTCCTATGTCGAGAAAACGGACATAACAACTTTTTATAATCTAAGATACTTATGTTATCTCGCGTACCCATTATTAACATATATAATTTTTTTTTAAAGAAAATAAACTGTTAAAGATAATAGTATTGTATTACTAAAAAGAAAAAAGAAAAAATAATAATAATAGTACCGTATGATGAAGAGTGATATATAAAACTCTAAATTTTGATTCACACTTGAAACGCATTTTTATGTGCATTCTATTATTATCAATGTTTTATTCTTCGAGGAAAGAAAAAATATCCTGCAGTACTGCAATAAATTTGAATAAACCAATATTGACAAATAAAAAATTGATACAGAGCTGGGCTCTTGAAACTTATTGCTCCGATTTGAATACGACTTTGTCATTCTTTTTGTTGCTCATGAATCATGATTATAGCAAGGATGTTCTCATATCATTTTACGAACCAATCTCTTAGTGACAAGTCTGATCTGGAAGAGATATCCAAACGCGAGTTTATTTGGTCTAAGTCAAAAGTATCAGGTTTAAATTTAGAAAAAATTAATTACCGCTTGCGTTTTATAATAAAAGTAGAACTTTAACCCTAAAAGAAAATGATGTAAGAGTGGTGTACCTATATATGTGTGACATTATTGTTTATTAGTAGAATCCGTTAAGCTAAAACCAAAATGATTTTTCAACCATGGCAAACCATAAATGATATATTTTATTCAACCATGTGAAAATCATGATGACTTTCAACGAAGTGTTGGCTGTTAGTCAGGCATCGATCATGTTATTAGTGTCTTTGACCATAGAACAGAAAAAATGTTGATCCAAGTCTTATCTTGCCTACCATATATACCTATCTTATTAAGATCCTATAAATAACGTCTTACTAGTTTCATTATTATATCCCGACCAGAATCTATATAAAAATAACAACATTCAAGCACAAAAAAGTGTAAGAATAAAATGTAGATAATAAGCATAAAATGACTTGAAAATCATTGGCATAATTAAAAACTTCATTGAATTTCAGATGGGTCCTAGGGAGATAATTAGTTGTTAGGCTTCACAAACATTCAAGGCCACAAAATCCTCTCCCATACCATATTAACCAGCAGTAGCCAAGCACCCCAAGTCTTTTTCCTTAAAAAAGTCTCCTAACAAGAATAAAGCTTAAACGATCGATCGAGATTCCTAATAACAGTTAAGAAACCCTAACAGTACTCTCACTTCTTAGTAGGGTGTGACACCCACATTTGCTGGAGCATAGAAACCATCTTTCATGAGCACGTCCTCTCCTTCTCCCTGAAAAAACCATAACACGATTTCAAAGTCAAAACCCACGTTGTTGAATAGGTTTCCTCTTTATTAGCTCTTAGACTAGAAGTATTTTTTTTCTTCTTGTTTTATTTTTGTAAAGCCGACCCATGTTGTGGTCAATGTTATTAATATTGATAACAGAATTGATATTGATTTGGTTTTCATTCCATTTCATTTTCTTGAACTAACCATGTGCTTTAGGTATTTTGAGGTAAAAACTCATATTGCATGGTATTAAATTACACTAAAAAGAGCAATCATATTGTTAGGGCTTAGCTACCTGTTGGCGCACGTTGGTTTTCTTCACGGGTTGATCAGATGGCATCAATCCGAAATGGATGTGTGGGAAATGGGCCCACTGCAGAAACAAAATAAATAAATAAATATATGTATGTATGGTGATGTTATTACATGGTAATATATTTTTGTTTGTATGTGGGTTCATATATATATATATATATATATATGTATTGGTTAAGGAAAATGAAACCCTAGAAAAAATTTTCTTGGATCTCACATTTTTGGCAGCGGCACTGAATGCCTCTCTGTGACTTATATCAGGATTTCCAGCTTTGATACGTTGGATCTCCTCCCTGCAAATCGGTATAGATGCCAAAGTCATGTACATGCATTATAATATAGACAACCTTTTTATGTGTATTATACAAGAGAAAATTAAAGATGATTGAGGGGGGGCTCTTTACTTGATGAAGCGGTTGTAGGCTGATGGGACTCTCTGTCTCTTCTCCGGGGCTGGACATATTGGAGCAGTAAGACAAAATAACACAGACAGACAAAAAGACATAACACATTAAAATCACTTCGCTGACTTTTTCGTTACATTTCTGCTTTCAGTTTCTTTTTTTTTTTTCTCTTTCTCCATCATCACCTCATGATGGTATCTCCTGTAACAATCTATTATGGATTCTGTATCTATATTTCCGGGGCCCTCTTCTCTTTCACTGCCTCAAAATTATTAAACATGAGCTATAACTAAAGATCTAAAACGTCACATTGAAGTGAAAAAAAATCTAGTCGATCGAGTTTATATGCATTTATCCAAAACAAACATAAAATGTGTACATGGAGTTCAAATTTTAACTTTTTGAATTAAAAAAATAAATAAATGATGCAACTAATTTGCTATGGTTATAGATCTGAAGTTGGTTTTCTATATACTATTCAAATATAATTAGAACCTGAACAATATGGAGAAGAAAGCTAGGCAAGAAATTAATGCACTATAGAGTCTTTTTACTAGCGGAAGAACCACAAACACTGTTGAGAAGCAAAGTCTAGGAGTCATAAACCTAACTTGTTCAAACTTCTTGTCTCTTTTTTGGGGAAAAATCCTACTGTATATTCGAAAGACTAAAATGCTAGAGCTTTGGAAAAATTTCAAATCTCTAGAAGAAAAATGAATTAAAAATAAAATAAAATAGGTTTAGCATGAAAAGTAAGAGAGACCTAAAAAGGCCATATGAGATATATATGCAGTACTTCGTACCAGTCACAGGCCATTGAAAACAATAATTTATACGATAAAAAATAAATGCGAGGAATCTCACGTCTGTTAGCAGGAGGAGGCTTGGGGATTTCCTGATCAACTACTCGAACAGGCATCACTGGTTCTGTTGGATTTGACTGATTGATCATCAGCATATTTGCAGGCGAGTTTCGGATCTCCTCCTGTATATTACAATCAAGAACATGACATGACATGAGATTCAAATTGCAGTTACAGATTCTTTTTATTTAGTTACATTTAAAACCTTATCAAGCATGCCGACTATTTAGTACCCACAAAGAAGTAGCATATACCAAACAAGAAGCATGTAACATATACACATAATATGATATTGTACACAAGAGAGTGTATTTTGAAATTGAAATTCCAATTTCTTCATGTTGGTACCAGTAAATTCTGAGGAGTAAAGAAAGCATGTCCAAGGTGAAGCTGATTGGCCGCAGGAAGAAGCATGCCACACATATTCACAGACAAAAGATTGGTGCAATGACCGCATCGGACCGTCACAGTCTTGAACAAACTAGTGCAAGGAACACTCACCTGAACCAAAAGAAGATATACAAAGTTTAGTTGCTGAAGAAGACAAAGAAGAAGCAGAAGAAAGAAGAGAAGACAATGGTAAGAAATCAAGAATAAGAGGGTAGTAATAGGAAGAGAAGACAGAGAAGATAATTGTGGTACCGCGAGGACAGTGTCGCAGAAGTTGCAATGGACATAACAGAGCTGGTCGGAGGGAGAGAGGTGGTCCGGTGAAAAAGCAGTTGTTGAGGATGACATCCTTTTAAGATTCCTCTGCGTTTCTTTTAATTTTTGATTTGATTGATTGATGGGATGACTGATCAGGGGATTGATGGGCTGATAAATCCTACTTCGAACTGATCTTCTTGATTGTAGAGTTTTTATATAGATATAAAGGAGGAAGAAGATAGAGAAAAAAAAAAGAGAGAGAGAGAGAGAGAAAAGTCGCTAATATAGTAGTACTGTAGGAGATAGAATGGATCCACGAAGTGTCCTCTCTCTCTCTCCATTTTTTATTATGTGACAAAGGACTTGCTTTGCTGTGTGTGATGAAAAATAAGGGCATTAATGTGTGATCATACGTTGGTGTTAAATTATACGGACATAAGATTATTCCATTTAAAAGATGCCATGACTGCAAGGATATTGGTAAATAATTAGATAGACAGAACATTATTTAATTTATAATAGATCATTGGTTTAATGTTAATTACACATTTTCAAAAAAAAAAGGTTAATGTTAATATTGAGCAGACCCTATTTATAAGATCTTATTTTAGCTAGACTAAAAAAAAAAGTCATATTGAGCAGTAATTGCCCATTTTACCACTCACCAATTTGCTTGTAAATCTTAACATGCTGTAATTTCAGGCTGATTTTCTTTTTTGCAATTTTTACATCTTCTTTGAAATATGAAATAACTAGTTTCGTCTAAATTTTAAAAAAATAAATTAAATCGTGCGATATTGTGTCGTGCCACACCTTATCTAGTCCGATCCATATGTTATGTTGTACTTGTCACGATTCGATCTATTACACCTCTTGTTTTAAGTTTTAACCATATAATATTGATCATATGCATGTTCGTAGTCTGTAAAAACTTTATTGTGGTATCATTACAACTACAGACTATAGTAGATGGAAAGTTGCAATACATGGCTGAAATTTAAAGGGCCAAAAAAACGGATGGTTGGTAGGCATTCCCGATGGATGTGTGTGTGCGTGAGAGGAAGAGAGAGAGAGAGAGAGAGAGAGAGAGCAGAGCAGAGGCGGCAGAGGTGGGGGAGAGGGAGTGAGAAAGGGACGTGTGCATGGGAGTGATTAGCTTTGGCTCATTCACCTGTTGTTTTCACAGTTAAAAGGGTCTGATCAATGCCTTTTCTTGGGTTTCTACAATTCCATTTCCATGGTGGGAGTCCACAATAAATAGTCAATATATAGCTCACCATATTACACACATACATATACATTTCTTAACTCAGCTAGCTCGTATGTTTAAATATAAAGCCCTAAATGGCGGGCACCTATCCTCTGCTTAATTCACTATAGATTAGCGCACTACTCAGCTCCAAAATACCCAATCTATGTTTGCCACCCCAAACTAATTGGTTTCATGTGTCTCTTCATTGAAGTTTCTTCATAGGTCAAATCTCCTTCTTGTTTATATATGTAGCGAAAGGGAAAAAAAAAATCGGAAGGCTTGTGAAATTTTGTGTGTGTGTGTGTGTGTGTTTTTTCCATTCTACGATGGTCATATCATAGTTTAGATTTTTAATGTTGTACCTTGGTTCAAACTGTAGAAGCAAGCAATATTTTTCTCGTGGCAGAAACCAAATAGTATTTTCTAAAACACATGCGCTTTGAACTATATTGTAACAGTTTTTTGTATATCCATGATTTATCATTGCTCATTTTTCTAAGTCATGCACGTTATATATAGTTATTCATTAGGGTTTTGTCTGGTTTTAACCCAGTTTGAATCATTAATCGCATATTCCTTCTTCAAATGCTGTTTGATAAACTTAAATCTGGAAATGAAATTCATGTGAACTAGGGCCTAGGCATATAACTGTCATAAAATCAAATATAAAGTTAGAATTTTACTTGTTCTAAATGTGATAATTGATTATTTCTCAGACATTGCTATCTAGAATAGAAGGGAGACTAATCTAGAATTTAATAAATAATACTTACAGACCAATAAGAGAAGAAAAATAGAACAGTATTAAAGCTTTACAGTTTGAGCTGATTTGACCACTCGAACAATCACCGCTTCTCTCTCTTTCTCTCGTCCAAATATGTACAGAGATACGTAGTTGTCAGTGACAACAGAAGGCAGAGCAGAGATCCTTTTATTAAATTTAAATTAAATTTCCTTTGTCCTTGCCTAGATTTCTTTATTTTTCTTGGCTACAATAGCTGTTTTAGCTACGTCTCTACCTACATATTATATTCATGTGCTCAGTGTCGAGGATTTTACTTTCTTTTTTTAATTACAGGAATGTTATATCACTAACCCTAAACTTTCCTGATAAAACATGACTGTCAAGTGTCAATGTCTCAAAGTGTCAATTCGCTTTTAACATGTTATAAGACTATCACCATCTCAGTCTCTCCTGCGCAAAATGGTTTGCCTTTTTCTCTGCCCTAAAATTTCCCTTAAAAGGGTTAATGTTGAGTTACCCAGTTACAAAATGACCGTGGGTCTTGTGTAAATTCTTGGAAGTTGTCAATGCCTTTAAAGTTTGGAAAATCTGATCGAATAGACTCGTTGAACCTGAGGGTATTTTGGAAACAAAATGATCATTGATTTCCACAATTTGTTGCGTGCGTGTGTGAGAAAGAGAGAGTAGCTCTTATTATTGAATAATTTGCTTATTTGGGTACCCATAATATTCAAACAAAAGAATTATATATATGGTGTCGCATGTTCAATACAAACATTTCCCGCATTAATAATGAACAATTTTTTAATAAAAATTATATTAATATATACGTAAAAAGACACACAAAAAAGTTAATTATTGATACGAGCAATAATGATCTAAAAGACAGGCTTTTGTAGTTTGTTTAAGTTCGTGAATCTATGTAAATTAATGGTATGTTCATGATGATTACCCTTAAATTGTGCTTTAAGATATATATAATTATCTTCCAATTTACAAAGAACTTTAAGCTTTCTTATCAATACATAAATTCATCTAACTTTTAATACAATGTACAAGATCATGGATTCAATAAGACAAAAGTGACCAATTAGCTAGCCGATAAATAAAAATATTTGGACATATCCCACCTTCGTACACATTACAAGTTTGTTGTGGGTCACAGAAAAGAAAATGCGCGCCTGTAGATCAGATTCAGATGCACAATTATTGATTGAATCCTACTGAGATGACCTTCTCCATATATACATAAGAGAAAACCTCTCTAAGCCAATGGCCTACTTTCAGTGTACGTCTCACCTTATCTTCCCCTTTCACATTCGTTTTATTGGTTGAAGAATTTTTGTGAAGCTGTTAAATGGGTCTAAAAAACAATATCATTCCCGACATTTTGCAATGAAATTAATATCCTTGATGTTACAACTTACCTGGATTTTGGTACAAGTTTTATTGTCGGACGTGGTTGGATATATAATGTGGCTTGAGTTGTCTCTTTGAAATAATTATATCATGATATTTAGTGTCTCTCTTCGCTAGGCCAAATCTCTAACTGTTGCACTTACAATTGAATATACGCCACGTCGCACAATTGTAACATGGAATGCATGGTGCATTAATTTGATTTATTCAAGTTTCTTTTTTTCTAATCAAAGTATTGGTTAGTAATTAAACTTGAATCACTCTTTTTTCTAGCAGTATAAAGTAGCAAAATCTTTAGGTTGCTAATTAAATTTTTGGGGCTTTAGGCCAGTTTTGTCTGATTTGGCCTTGGAGTGCTACTATGCTGCAGATAGTATAAATATGGAGGTGTACTGAAAGCTTGCCTGACAATGACTTGAGATAACCCTAATATTTCTTTACTGTTGGGTCACTGAACCGGCATCTATGGAAAAAGGAAAATATAAATAAATTCTGATGCTGGTTAACTTTTTTCGAATGGCACAGAACTTACAGCTATTAATAACGTTCAAATTAAAGTATATATAATTTGGAAAGTACTGATCATAATAACTTGGTAGTTTTAAATTCAAATGTTTTAAAACTTGCATTCATGACATTGTATCTAAACGTAAAAAAATTTTCTCTACAACCATGCCTGTATGGTTGAAACTTCATGAATTGGAAGAAGAAAAAAGAAGACCTCAATGCTTGGTTGGCTTCATGTATATGTGATGAAGCCAGCAAATATATGAAGCATTCATGCACACAGTGGTAAATATAGATGGCAGGCACTGTAAAAGCCTGTAAGAGGGAAACCCAATAAAGATGATCCTATTTAAGATAGAGAGAGAGAGAGAAAGAGAATTGGCATGGCATGGCAAAGCAGAAGCTCTGTTGAAGTAGGTTTTTTTTTTTTTTTTTAATGGTTGTGTACAAAAACACTGAGGCAAAATAAAATGTACGAGATGGGCTTTTGTCAAAATGAAAGGAAAAGGGCAAAAAAAAAAAAAAAAAATCAAGTACTGGGTTGGGAGGGAGCTATGACACTCTACATGGTGCATAGCTAGATGCCTCTCATCAAAGCTGTATGGCATCGGCCCTCGAGTGGCACGTTGCCAAACACATCGAAGCAAGATACAGGTATCATTTTGTTTGTATATATTGTACAACGCTGCCACGTCTATTACTTCCCATAAATGGTAACATTTTAGCTGTCTTCAATCTCAACCAACCATAGCCCATCTGTACCTCAGAGTGGTGCTGAAATCTGCTGATACGTGGTTTAGTCTTTGCTTGTTTTTTATTAGCATAATTATTTTTTTTTTATCATGCAGAATTTTAAGGTGCAATAGAAACGGTAAAAAAGCTAATGAGTCATGACCCCTTTGTCAAAAAGGAGTTCTGATCACGAAGCTTTAGGTCTTGGCTAAAAAAGTCATGAGCTTTAAAGATTTACTAGTAATTGCTGATTTCAAAGTTGATTAATGACTTTGATTCTCAAGTACTATTATCATGGACGTAAATTACATATTTCGACACAATTTTGTGAAAATAAAGGGTGATATGGTAACACCACTTAAGCTAGCCAAGAGACCGCCTCAATTTTCAACATATTGTTAGTTGTGAGCATTACAAGTACTTTTATGGACACATGGAAATTTCTAAATTTAATTAATACTGTAGTTGAATATTATCACGTTACTCATCATCAAATTTTTGTTGATATTTTGTTGGCGGTATCAAAATCCTTGCACAAGCTTCCACGATCTAGTAAGTCAGAAGATGGGCCAAGCCTACTCCTAGTGTCAACAACTGTCAATTTCAACCTTAAATCAAACAATCAGCCCAAAATGCTCATAAAGTTCACGTGCAGTTGGGACTTGAGAACCCAAAAATTTCAATTCAATTGGCATATATGTATGTTTTTATTTTTGACAAATGAAAGGTCTGCACACTTTTTCTTCCTATTCCTTTATAAAAAGCAAAGTTGGAATTATTGAGGAAAAACATGTCACAAAAGTTTGGCTTCGATAAAGCAAAAGAAGCGAACGCAGCAAAACAGCTCCAATGATGAGAGAGTTTGACAAGGCTACAGACTACAAAGAAGCATACCACTTTGGACCACAACATGAGCAAGACATTATAAGGATGGACCATTCCATTCATTTCAGTTCTGAGAAACTGTGAAACGTTATAGCACTGCAGCGCAGAAAGCACAGAATAATTATACCAAGCAATCTCAAATCACATGCATGCACCACCAAGACAACCTTGGAAGCATTGAATATATGTATGTGAGGAAAAAAAGAGCCCATCGCACATGCATATCATAAATTTAAATAGAGTAACACCCTTTTCTACAAGGCACAGGCAGCTCATACTAGGCCAAAACCTGCGACCACTACAGAAGTTGACGGGTGACAACGAACCAACTTTCAAACTAGTGGATCCTGTGCAATTCACATTTTTATTTCACTGATTGTTTTCCTCTGTGCAGTGGTTATGCCTGTATATAGCTATTGTTTTAAAAAAGTCCTCGCATACGTGTACAAAACAAAAATAGATTTTTAACTTTCTTCTGGATACAAAGAACTTGATTGTTTCGACAAATTACATAAACAAAATTCCTATGAAAAAACACTGTAATTTGGAAATCTGGGTATAATAAATAATAGCTTTAGTTATTTTGAGAGCCAATAGATAATAAGAAACAACGTACAAGCAGCAATGACTGCAGCAAGAATAAGAGTGTCTCTTGAACGACGCCTTCTGATGGAACCTGGAAAAACAAGTACAGGATTAATGGGGATAATATCGACAAACAAATTTAGTAATTTAAATTGTTATATGAAGTACCTAGTAAGCCACGAATAACGGGGAACTTGTCACTCAAAAGCTTCACTTTCCCTTGAACATCTCCAAACAAAGCCCTTTGAGAGCCCAATACCGCTCTTGTTGTCTGAGCTTGACTAATTACATCATCTATCTGTATAAAAGTGAACCAAGAAAAGACATGAGGCATGTGAGAGAAGGTTTATGGAAAGTGAAATAATAAAACATGTAAAAATAACAAGGCAGTCAAAAGGTCAATAAAAACATTGATTCCAGTATATACAAACAAATACTATAAATCTAGGATGCTTCAAGCAATTTTTAAGGTCGCCTAGAAGCCAACAGGTGGAGAACGTAATTAATTGAGCTGGCAACTAGTGACAGTTCTCCATGGATAAACTAAAATTGACTAGAACGGTGACAAATTCAGTAATATAAAAGAACGCCCAATAAGAATGACGAGGTGGTGCATGCATGAATACCAATGTGTGTGAGGAAGCAAGAGAACACTAGATTTCAACTTTATAATTATTTTCATAATTCTGACCTTTACATGAGCTGATACACAAATATCAGCAATTTCATTGCACTGTCATTACCCTAATTATGAACTTTGCACAAGCTAAAAGCCTGCGCCCCGCCCCCCCAGAAAAAAAAGTCAAAAAAATTGAAAATGGGATGAATTATATATGATGTTAAGCAGTAGTTAATCCATTGTGTCAATGGCTCAATTTGCACCACTTCCATGGGTACCATAAAGGATAGTTCCCATTGCAACTTGATCTTAACAGGGACTCTGCTTTCTTGGAGCATATTAACCAATGGGAGATGTAGAAAACTGGCAAGGAATACCTAATTCTGGGAAGCTATTAATTAAGGATGGGGGAGTATTTCAATTGGTAAACTTGAATGTCTCTTATTGATCGAAAGAAACCAATAGAACTTTCAGTGGTCAGAATCAACAAGTTTATGCTGTACTTTCCAAACAGTAGCAAACCCAATAATAAATCAGGAGTATATTTTATATCTACGAGATAAAACTTAGAGATAGAAAAGAGAAAGCTATCAAAAAATTAGACAGACTATCTTTTTCACCAAAAATTAAAACAATAAAAATAAAAATAGCTGTTACGCCAAATAGGACCCAATTTAGTTCAGCAGCTTCCAAGAAGCAGCATAGGTCAACTTTGTTGCTTATGGAGTAATTAATTCAACCTAATGCCAAAAAGCCTCAATCAACTATGAGGGCAGGAAAGTGTATCACCTTCTGCCATATTGTTCATCAAGGACCCAGTCTACCATAAACCATCCATATATTGACTTCAGTAAATCTGTTACCATGTACATATTGATCACCTTGGATCTAAAGACAATTTTTTCGGTGAATATGTCACATTAAGTATAATATCTTTAATCTAACACTGAAATGTAGAATTACTTCAACATAAACATCTCGTTGAATTGGATCTTTCCGTAAAATGAAGCGTACTTCTTCAGCACCACCCTCCTCATTCTATTGCTACAACTCTTTACCCATTTAGTAAATTTTTTAAGAGAACATATACCAATGCCTCCTAAGGGAAATTACTTTCAAAGCACCGCAACATGATATACCACTATAAAAAAGCAGTTGGGGTCTTACATGGGATATGCTTCCATGTATGGCAGCTCTCTCTCTTAACAACTGCATTCTTGGTGACATGCTTCCAGATGCCTGCAAGAAGGCAGACAAACCAAACTTATCTTTAAGAATCAACAAGAAACATTAATACTTAACTATTAAAACAATTACAATTTCAAACATGCTCACCTTATATTCACTGATATCGTCCCTGACAGAACTCAGAAGCTCTGCATGTTCCCTCATTGAGTTAATGTTTCCCTTGATTCTTCTAAATTCCTATGAAATTATATGACATTTTTCCAAAGACACAAGCCACAAATCAACAAATTAAAGTAACATCTTCATAAAACTTAAGCATCAGATACATCAGTCTACAATCCAAGCAGCAGTTTTGTGAATCACCAGCAGTCATATGAAAAGATAGCTTAGAATTTAAACTGTAGGTAAACGCTCCAAGACACACCAAATCAGCACTTACCAGACTTTCTAAAAATACACAGTCAACAGTAGTCTTACAGAATAATAATATTGCAAACAAGTTGTTGAATAAGGTCCTAGGATTGCATTAAAGAAGTAGTAAGGAATGCAAAAGGTCATTACACATGGTACTTAGAAGGACTTATCACAGCAGAAGTTCATCAAACTTTTTCTTTTACGTCTAAAAAGAAAGTAACATGTCCGATATACTTGGATGCAAAAGTAAAGATGCACGTCTAACCATGTCATTTAGTTGATAGTATTAGCACTTGTCTGCTAATCTATATCAACGAACAAATCAGCCTCAGGTATACGATATATCAATCACTAGAACAGAAAAAGAAAAGGGGAAAATTCACAATGATAGAATATAAACCTGTGTAAACTCATGAAGTATGTCCCTGTGCCTTGCTAGTTTCTGAGTTACCGAAGTAGTTGGCGCAGCAGATGCAGCACATCTACTCATTGCATCATTGGTATCTAATAGCTTCTCAAGCAACGACTGGATTTCCATTTCCATGGACTTCCATGACCTACTGGACCCAACAGTTGGCGATCCACTATCTACATAACCTATGACAGAAACCAAACATCATCACAAAAGAACAAAAACTCCCAATCTAAAATCTCAAATTACAACACGATCAATCACCAATGGAAACATACGAACTTACAAAACCGAACAGCTTAACCATAATTCAAAAACTTTAGTTGACAAAATCAAATCATCAGATCTACAGCATCCTTCAGTCACAACAAGCTAATAAGACATCTACAAAAGTAACAGGAAGACTTTAACATTGAATAAAAATTTCCAGTATATATCATAAAAGTTTCCATAAACTTATCAAATTAACAAGGTAATAACAAAATGGATCCAATTCCTCTGCAGTAGTACACTACACACCTCGGTTTCGATGCGCTAACAGAACTAAGATTAGATCAATGTAGCACAAAATTAACCAAATGTCAAGTTTTATTCAATTCGCTTACAACTAATAGGAATTCGATACAATCCAAAGGTCCTGTAAAGTAAACTACATTGCAATTGTTGCATACAATAACTAACCAAATCTAGGTTAATTACAAGACTATGCTGCAAATTGTTAGAAATTAACCTAATAATTTGGTTTTTTAGCAAATGACAGACCAGATTTGTTGGATTTGATTTCAAATAAAGAGAAGAAGGTAGCACGAAAGAAGCGTACCTCCTTGAGTAAACCTAGCGCCGAGCTTGGCATACGAAGAGAGCTTGACGTCAAGATCACCTTCGATTTTACGTGCCTCCTTCCTCAGTTCCTCCCAACCTGATTCTTGTAGGTAGAGAGTCGGATCCGTCATTTGGATCTTCGCAGAGTCAATTCCGGATCCTCTAGATTGTCAGTTCGTGAATGATCAAACGGCGGAGATTGGTTGAAGCAATCATTCAGTTGAAGCAGTACTGGGACTTGTTCTACTTTTACTATCGGCGCTCTTTTTCTTCGCGGATGGACAGAAAGATTGGAGTGATCGTCTGCGGACAGCGGCAATTGGAATTGAATCTTGTCCGTTGACGAGATTTGAGATCATCATCGATGGGTCCACACGAGTATGAGATCGTAC